>PVJX010023054.1:0-29751 GCA_004027295.1 Dolichotis patagonum | reverse complement strand
TATTTTTAAGAGATCTTCCCTTTCATGACCCCACATTGCAAGCCTGTGTTCGATTTTTGATAGTCTATCTTTGGCTTCTTTCAAGAAGTTTTGCCAGCTTTCTATGGAGTCTTTAGTTTCCTGATAATCTCTTTGAATCTGCTTCATGAATTCTAGGTTTTTTCTGAATTCTTCATTAAATTTTTCTCTCCATTTGTGTCCCTCCATTCTTCTGTCTGTGTCTTCTTGAGAGGTGCCCAGCCCTTCTTTTATTAATCTACTTATCTCTTGTTTAATTTGAATTAATATTTCAGTTTTGGTCCCACTTACGAGGTCCTGAAGATATGTCTTTATGTCCAGTAATGCTGTGTTTGATGTTGCATTTTTGCTGCCCTCAATGTCTTTTGTATTTACCTCTTCTGGATCAGTGTTCTCAGGGTTGGGGGCTGGGAGTTGTTTCTTATTTCTCCCTTTTGTCATGTTTTTGGTTCCTTCCATACAAGTATACAATGTAATTCCCAGACCCTTTTCTTGTTGGTTAAGGCTCCTCTAGAGGGCTCAGGCTAGGAGCTTTATCCCTCTTCAATAGGTTATCAGAGATTAGAGTTCACCCACAGGCAGTGTGCGCTAGCTCCTCCCTTCCGGGCCAGTCAACCTTTGTAGGCCTTCACTGCATCAGTGTGCACTGATCTCAGGGAAGTAATATTGTATCGACTCACTGGGTCCCCATCAGGGGCATGGCCTAGTCCAAGCAGATTCCACCAATCCACCCGGCGAGGGGAGCAACCAGCTGAAGCCACTTCCTTATGGATTTAGGGCTATCGTGCCCAAATCCAACATGTCATCCAGTTGGTTTCCCCTTTCCCGAGGGAGGGTCTTATTCCCATCACTCACCACATGTTGATGCCTATCCTCGAGAACTGCTAGGCTCCCCGACCTCCGACTTCAGCGTGGCTGCGGTGGGAATTCACGGTGCATCTTGGTGGGTTGTGTGCAGGGCTGGTCTGGGCGAGCTGCACGCAGGGCTGTTCAGCTCTGCGTTCCGGCAGCTCAAGCCAGTCGCTTTGGTGCGGATCACTTGTTCAGGTCGGGCAGGAATTCAGGCGGCTCGAAGAGGGTGCCGTGCTCGCTGATCTTATCTTCACTAATAGTAGCCCCAAGACCTCACATTCGAGCGGTTTTTTCCACTTTAATTTCTTCCTGGCTTGTGAGAGTCCATCTCTCTCTGTTTGGGTCTCTCCAGGGTGTTTTATTCTGGCATTTGAGCTGTCTCTCTCAGAGAGGGTCTCTCTCCTGCTACCTACCAGTCTGCCATCTTGTCTTCAATCCGAAAATCCCAATTTTAACCTCTCATCTTTGTATCTCAACACTGGAAAAAGAGTCTGATTTCCAAAGTTACTCAAGTAGACTTCTCAAATCTAAACTATTACAATTCACCACGAATACACAGACACAAGGCAACATAACTTGTTGTTGGAAAAATGAACCGAGAGAAACAGTTTCTGAGGAACCTCATACATGATCCTTATGACACAAAGTCTTTTAAGCAATTTTCTTATCTATGCTCAAAGGAAAAAAGGCACCCATGTGAAAGAACAAAGGGATAGTAGGAAAAGGATGCATCCACAGAATAGCATCAGTGAACAATTAGAAATTATTCAAGCACAAAGTACAGGTTAAAGGAGACTATCACTATAGGATTTCCAGGGCAGACTCCAGAAAGAAGAAAACAGAATCAATTAACATGAAGAATATATACAGCGACACCTTGTCTCACTAAAAAAAAATCCAAAAATAAGTACCATGAATATGAGCCAGTTAAAGTCATGCAGCCTGAAGAAGGGAAAGAAAACATTAACTAAGAATGTATGTCTGGTGTACTTGCCATGCAAGAATGGTGGAAAGAAGCAAATAGGTTAAGTAAAGAACTTTGATGAAAAGAATAAAATGGACAACTATTCTTCCTATCTTCATTAACAGATAAGTATTTGTTTAAAACAGTGATATCAACCATATACCATATGGTTATAGCCCTGATTAGGAAACTCAATGACAGCAAGTGTATGCAGAACGGGAAGAGGAGGACGGAACATCTCTACAGTCCTGGTACTGCCTTTGAAACACTATGCCATTAGGTTAAACTTGACTCACATTCACTGCAGGTTGATTTTTCTAACATTGAGAAATCATTAAAACAATTTTAGGAAACAAGCACACCTAGTCATGGAGGAGTGAAAATAGAACCATACAAAATGCCCAATTAGAGAAGGCAGAAGATGATGGAAAATTAAAAATGTACAACTAAAAAAAAAAGGAGAAAACACAAATATGGTACACATTTCTTACTCCAAGTACCTCAATAACTAGTGATTGCTGATCACGATGACTGTCAACCTCAGTGATTACAGCATACTTTGCATGCAGTAAAACACACTCCAGTGTCTGGGTAGTCATAGGCTACAACCTCGGGGACTGGTCCGCAGCCCTGTCCTTCTTGCTGTTTCCCACTACCATGAAGTGAGCAGCTGTGTTCCATCACGCCCTCCTTCATGATATGTCTACATGACTGAGACCTCTGAAGCCTAGAGAAAACAAACCATTCATTCCTCCCTACGCTCATGTTGCCAGGTATTTTGTTCCAGTCTGCAGTAGGAAAGCTGACCAACATAATCGATTTCAACATTCATTACTGTATTTGTACACACTAATAAAAAGACAAAGTAAAAAAATACAGAGAAAAAAAGATCAATTCTGAAAAAAGAAAAAAATTAAAGTCAGATGGAAGAAGTTGAAAAGACATTGTCGAGCCTGGGCCCTGGGCTTGTGCAGGTTGAATCCCAGAACTCAAGGAAGCCTTGGAAGCTCGCTTCCAGGCAGTAAGACCACGCTCCACATCTGAAATCACTGGGAAATGCACGGGAGGTCCCCACAGACCTAACTGGGCCACGCTCAGCAAAATCGAAGCAGCCTGCAGGGGCCTAAATTCATTTGCAGGCCATGAGCATGTGTGGGTTGAATCGGAACACACAGGGAAGCATTGAAAGGTAGCTCCCAGAAAGTAAGACCACGCCACACATCTGAAATCATAGGAGGACACACGGGAGTCCCTGAGAGCCTAACTGACCCACAAGCAAACCAAGTGGCTAGCAGTTGCCCACAGTCTGCCCCAGGAGCCAAAGTTGGCGAGGTGATTCCCAGCGCACGAGGGAAGCTTTGAAATATCACTCAAAACCTACAAATATAGGAAAATGACAAAATGAAAGACCAAAATGCAATCTCAAACTTCCACCCTAACCCAAGCAAGCCTAGGAGACATGGACACAGAAGAAAATATAAGCCATACACCTGAAATTCCTGCAATGGTAACAACTGAAGTAAATAAACAACTCTGGGAAGGTATGAAAGAACTCAAATCAGAAATAGTCTCCCAGGTAAAAGACGAAATGATAAACACAATGAAAGAAATGCTGAACACATCTAAAGAAGACAAGCTAAAAAATTAGAGGAACAATGCAAAAATATGGAAACTCTGAATGACCAATATAAGAAACAATGCATAAAGCAGATCGAAAGCAACATACAGGAAATAAAAACTTCCATCAAAAATTGGCAAAACCGCCTCAACGAAAGTGAAGATACGATTTTAGAGCTCAAAAACAAGATTGCAGGTAGTGAACAGGAAAGGTAAGACATTTTAAAAATAACAAGAAATCAGGAAATAA
The DNA here is from genome assembly GCA_004027295.1 of Dolichotis patagonum. Taxonomy (NCBI): domain Eukaryota; kingdom Metazoa; phylum Chordata; class Mammalia; order Rodentia; family Caviidae; genus Dolichotis; species Dolichotis patagonum. Next base: position 26,050 of record PVJX010023054.1, on the reverse strand, counting down.
CAATTCAATAGCTGCAACATGATGCAAAGAAAAACAATATAAGATTGATAGGTATAAACGAAAAAGAAGGTGACAACACAAATGACATCAAGAGGCTATTTACATAAGTAATAGCTGAAAATTTCCCAAACATGAGAATGGAAACTGATATACAGATCAATGAAGCATACAGAACTCCAAATAACCATAACCAAAATAAAACTATACTCAGATTATAATTATCAACATCTCAGAAATCCAACATAAGAACAGAATATTAAAAGCTGCTAGAGAGGAGACACATCACCTATAAAGGAAAGCCTATCAGAGTCACAGCAGACTTCTCAACACAAATAATGAAGTCAAGAAGAGCATGGAGTGTAGTATTTCAGATCCTAAAGGAAAACCACTTCCAACCTATATTGATGTGCCCTGAAAAACTGTCCTTCAAAATGGATGGAGAAATTAGATACTTCCATGACAAAGAACAGCTGAAAAACTCCATGACCACCAAATCAACCCTGCAAAGAATATTGAAAGACATTCTAGACAGACATAGGAAAAAAACCACTAAGCAAGGCAAAAAATTAAACAGAGTGGAAAGGTAAAGAATCAACAGCAGAAAGATAACACATGTCAAAAGTAAATCAATACATATCAGTTATAACCATTAATGTAAGTGGCCTCAATTCACCAATTAAAAGAAACAGACTGGCAGAATACATCAAGAAACAACATCCAACCATATGCTGTATACAGGATACCCATCTAACCCAAAAGGAAACTCAAAGACTGAAAGTGAAAGGATGGAAAACAATACTCCATGCAGCAGGATCCCCCCAAAAAAGCAGGGGAAGCTATTCTGTTTGCAGACAATGTGAACTTCAAATCAAGAATGATCCAAAGATATAAAGAAGGTCACTACATACTAGTTAGGGGAAAACTTCAAGAGGAAGAGATAACAATCGTAAATATCTATTCACCAAATTTGGGAGCACCCAGCTATACAAAACAAATATTAACAGAAATGAAAAATCAAACAAGAAATAACACAATTATAACAGGAGACCTTAACACGCCATTGACACAAAGGGACAGATCAACTAGACAAAATCAGCAAAGAAATAATGGAACTGAATCACATCTGTGAACAAATGAACTTAGTAGACGTATACAGTGTTCCACACAACAACATCAGAATATACATTCTTCTCAGCAGCACATGGAACTTTCTCTAAAATAGACCTTATACTAGCCCACAGAACATACTGAGTAAATGCAAAAGAATTGAAATTATCCCACGCATGTTATCGTATCATAGCGCCATGAAACGAGAAATTAATGATAAAAGGAACTGCAAAAACCCCACAAACACATGGAAATTGAATAATATACTCCTGAACAATCATGGGTCACAGAGGAAATTAAAGAAATTAAACAATACTTATAGGCAAACAAAAATACAAATACATCTTACCAGAACCTGTGGATGTAACGAAAGCAATCCTTAGAGGAAAATTTATTGTGGTGAACTCCCACATCAGGAAAATAGAAAGAACCCAAATAAACAACGTGACACTACACTTTAAACATCTAAAAAAAGAAACAACATGATACTACACCTCAAACATCTAGAAAAAGAAGAGCAAGTCAAGCCCAAAGCCAAAAGAAGGGAGGAAACTATAAAGCTCAGAGAAGAAATCAATGCAATAGAGATTGAGAAAACAATACAAAGAATCAATGAATTAAAGAGTTGGTTCTTTAAAAGAATAAATAAAATTGACAGGCATCTAGCCAACCTTATTTAAAAAAGGAAGAAAAAACTCAAATGCATGCAATAAGCAATGAAAGGGGTGAAATCAATACAGAACCTGTGGAAATACAGATGATGATCAATACCTATTTCAAAAATCTGTACTCTCATAGGTTTGATAACACAGAAGAAATGCACATACTTCTAGAAACATATGAATTACCAACGCTGAGTCAAGAAGATGTAAAATGGCTGAATAACCCAATTTCAATTAACAAAATCAAAACTGTAATTAATCCTTATCAACAAAGAAAAGCCCAGGTCCAGATGGATTCACTGTGGAATTCTACAACAAATTCAAAGAAGATGTAATGCCAACACTCTTCAAATTCTTCAATGAAATTGAAAGGGAAACAATTCTCCCTAAGTCATTCCTGGAAGCAAACATTACTCTAAAACCAAAAGCTAAGAAAGACCCAACCAAAAAACAGAACCACAGGCCAATCTCCCTAATGAACAGAGATACAAAAATTCTCAATAAAATTTGGCAAACAGAATGCAGCAAATAATCAAGAAGATTATATACCATGACCAAGTGAGATTTACCCCAGGAATGCAGGGATGGTTCAACATATGCAAATCAACAAATGTAATCCACCATATGAATAGAGCCAAAAATAAGAACCACATTATCATTTCTACAGATGTAGAAAAAGCTTCTGATAAGGTCCAACACTTATTCATGATAAAAACCTTACAGAAAATTAGAATACATGGTCTTTACCTCAATATGATAAAGGTCATCTATGACAAACCAACTGCCAGCACCATATTAAACAGCCAAAAACTGAAAGCCTTTACCCTAAAATCAGGAACAAGACAAGGATGTCCATTATCATCACTCTTATTCAACATAGTACTGGAAATATTAGCCAGAGCAATTAGACAAGAGAGAGAAATAAAAGGAGTAAGGATAGGAAAAGAAGAAGTTAAATTATCATTACTTGCAGATCATATGATACTCTACATAGAAGACCCCCAAAACTCCATTGAAAGACTCCTAGATATAATAAACACATTTAGGAATGTAGCTGGGTACAAAGTCAATACTCAAAAATCAATAACATTCCTCCAACATGCACATACCACGTTGTTTTGAAGACCTATATTATCAGTGTTCTGGGCTCTTTGCTATTGTGTTTATATGTCTTTTTCGTTTCATGTTTTTCTAGAAATTTGTTTTGTTTTGTCTTGTTTTGTTTTTCCTTCTAATACAGAAAGGGTAGGTATACATGTAAAGCCTCATGCATGCATAGCACTTCTAAAAAGTTTATGAAAATTGATTATATAGCATGATGAAATGAGCAGCTACTTTGAAGAAAAAGAGGCACTGAGGTACCCAGTGCTGATTCTGTGGCATCATGATGTGAAATTTAGTGATACTATTATTCTTCGTTCAGAGTGATTGGAGTCTGTTTTGTTTTGTTTAATTTCAACATACATGAAGCTATGGACAGCTATTTTTGAAGAGAATGAGACATTATGGCAGTCATTGTTGACTTCCCTATTGTCTAGTTTTGAAGGCCTAAAATGCCTTCATCATCCTGTTCTGATCAGTTTTATACTATTTGGTTTTGTATGAATTCATTGTATGTGAAGCTATGGACAACTATTTAGAAGAAAACAAGAGACAACATAATAGGCAGTGAAGATCTCCGGTTGTCTTGCTTTGAAATCTGTGTCTCTCACACTGTTTTCTTATGATCTGTTTCAATCTGTTTTGTTATGTTTAATTTTATCCTCTTTAAAAATAAAATTTAAAAAAAAAGGAAAGAAAAAATATTGTCGAAAGAACCATAATTTCAGCCAGGGACACAACTCAGTGGTATAGTACCTGCCTGGCAAGTACAAAGTCCTCACTTTGATTCCCAGTACAAAAAAAAAAAAAAAGGAAAAAGTAATAGAACCAAAATTTCATTATGATAACTACAGTTGAGAACTTTCTACTATAGTCTGAAAAACTACTATGAGACTAGACTAGTACATGTGTTCTCAACAGAAAAATATGATACACATGGCAATGCATCTACTAATTATGTAGCTGGATTTAGCAATTCAACAGTGAACACAGCACGACTGCTCTGGTCTGGAGAAATGCCCAGTGCACAGGACATCTTCCCATTCCATGCAGACAACACACACCCTGCTTTCCAAGCCAGCAAAGCCCAGATGCTCACTTTCCAAATTCTGACTTTGACAATAATTAGCTCAATTGATTACCATAAAAAACAAGCAAACTCCCTAAGGTTTTCTCCTTCAGTCCTGTGTCTTTAACCTACCCTCAGTCTTACCTAGCACAGCACCCCAACTTTACTGTCACCCAAAGAACAAGCTGTCCTCAGGGAAAACCTACTCTGCACCAGGAGCAGATCCTGCCACTCTCCACAGTGCCCTCTTTCCTCCACCATCCCTTCTACTCTTGCCTGATCCTCAAAGAAAAGCCATTTTCTGCCTAACCTGGGTGATACTTACAGACCTAAGAGTGCAAACTTCCCTCTAATGCAATACTCCTTTCAAACAGTAAGGTCCTAACTCAATAGTCATTCTTATTGCCTCATTTAGTTATATTTGAAACACGGTCTTGCTGTGCAGTTCAGGTGTGCATCACTGCATTGGCTTCCCAGTCATTCATTTTTAAGCAACAATGTCTAAAACAGCCCCAGGAATGACAACCTCAACCTTGGATAAACTATCCTTCCATGCTGCACCAACCCACAGTGGCAAGTGGACCCTAGCTTTTCAGAGTCTGGGCAGCAAGGCCTCCTGTGTGAGTAGCCAGGGACACCTGCAGGGCAGATGCACAGGAGAAACAAAGGCCTCCCGTGACCTCCCTCACAGGCTTTACATTAACCATACCTTGAATTCACAGGCATGGATCCTGTGTCCTCAGAAAAGACTGCTCAGTTATTTTACAAGAGAAAATACCCAGTGCTCAAATACTCCAGCAAAACTATCGAAATTCAGTGTTTATGTATGGATATACAACAGGAGGAATATTAGGCACGTTTCACTGTTTGACAAGAAAAGTAAGTACTCATCCCTTTCAGGCAATAAAGGTATCATTTATTCTTACAACAAAAAGTTAATAATCATATTTGAACACTTTTGGAGGTTACCTCTGAAAAGCAGATATCAAATATATGATTCTGTTATTCACTGTAACAAGTGCCTCGCCCTGGAAAGAAGAAATGATATTTTGGAAGTGTTTGTAATTCACTAGTTTATCTACGTACTGACTTGTACTTATTTCTCTACAATAACCACACCTATTTCTCTAACTCCAGTAGAACCCTGACTAAGCCTAAGAATTCCAGGCGAGTGCACTCCAACTCTCCAAAAAAGAACAGACCATGTACTGTACATACTCTAAAGAAGTAAAAATTAAAATTTGTACGTAAAATTTTATTTTGATCTGGGTTTGAATCTAGGGAGTGCTGAGCTCTACCCCAGCCTTTTTGACTTGTGAATTTTGAGATAGGGTCTTTCCACGTTGCTCAGGCTGGGCTTAAACCTGGAATCCTCTTGACTCAACCTCCCAAGTAGCTGCGATTACTGGTATATGGTACCATGCCTGAAAAAAAAAAAATTAAAATGCTAACAAAATGTAAAACTAAATGCCCAACTCCCCCCCCCCGCGAAATCCACTTGTTAGTGTCTCATTTGAGTATATTTTACCCTATCTTTCTAGCTCTTCTGAAAATCTGAAGCCAAACGTGATTTTACAGGACAACAAATACAGGGCCAGCCAGCACAGAACTGGAAGTCAAACATGTCTGAGTAATTTTTTAGCACCGAGTGAGGTCACCCTTCTCTTCACATCAGACCACCCTCCCACACACACTGGCCTGCGGCTCCTGTGTGCCCAAAGTGGATTGTGCTTCGTGGTTCTAACACTACCTCCACTGGGTGAGTTTTCCTTGCCCTTGTTCATGAGTCTGAGAGAGTCCAGGGGCCAGAGATCATTTCCACCTTGTCCTCTCCATACCAGCATCTAATTACTGGTACCATTAATGTGTGCAAGGAATGGAACCTCTGCTCAGATAGGAAAGTCCTAACCTCCTAAACGGGTACCCGTTTGGATGAAGAGTAAAACAGGAGATTCCTCCTGGTGCCAGTCCATCAGGCAGATCCCCCTCAAAGCCCCGTCTCTGCTCCAATTGCCCTCCAGGATGCAGGGCTTGACATTCACTAGTAAAGAGACAGAAACTGGGGGCATCTTGGGTCACATTCCTGAAACATGCGACCAGGAGACAACAGAGGAGCAAGGTAAGAACGCACCAACTTGTCATATTCTGAAAAAGGAACCTCAAGAAACCAGGTCTGTCATCCTAGCGCTCTGGGAGACTGAGGAAGGAAGACCCAATCTAAGCCCAGTCTGGCCAACAAAAGGAGACCCTGACTCAAAGGGGGGTAGGGAGGACAGAAAGGAAGGAAGGAAGAAGGAAGAGCCAGGACTCGGAGCGCTCTGCCAGGAAGGGCCTGCCGCAGGGAGCTGACAGCCGAGCCCCGCCCGCTCCCGCCCTCCAGCCAGGAGCCGGCTCGGCGATTCGGCTGCTCGGGAGGCCGAGGCGGGACGACTCGGAGACGGGTTGGCCTAGAAAGCACGGCGCTGTCCTCGACGCTTCCTCTCTGCTGCAACCTGCAGACCTCGGTGCGGAGGATCCTCTGGTCCGACCCGCCCATCTCCCGGGCGGTGCTCTCATGGGGGAGGGACAGGCGGCCCGGCGCCGGCGGAACTCACCATTCCTGGGTCCCAGGGGTACCGAGCTCCGCAGACCCCGCGCCCCACGTTGAGTACAGTACGGACCACGGCCCCGCGCTGGAAATTCCTATGGCGGCGGCGTAAATACAATCTCGCGATGTTTGTGGTGACTGACACCGCCATACAGCGGAGCACCTCATTGGGCAGTTAATACAGCACCGCTGATTGGCCAGGGGCCTCCACTGCACTCCAGGCGCTGAACACTGGCGATTTCTCTGGTGCCTCTGGTTGGGAGATTGAAGTGACAGATTCCAGCCCAGCACCACCACACTCCCTCAGACTCTAATTAACTAATTAGTCCCGATGGGATTGAGAATAGATTAAAAAAAAAAAGGGGCTATTTTGTCAATATGCTTCACTGTCATGGAAACATGGGTCAGTACCTAGAAGTGACGTAATACAGCCAACTAGCTGACACAAGGGTGATGTGGAGGACAGAGACCTGCAAATTTCATAACGCGGCTCACAACAGCCCACATTTTTTCCCCTTTAGTATTTTCAGATTATGGTTGATCTGAAGTTGTAGGATGTGAACTTGTTAATGAGGTCTACTGAATAACTGACTTGGCACCCCATTTCCTGTGCACTGGGTCAACTTCCTGCCCAGGAAACCTGAACAGCCGTCTTCTGAAGATTTTCTGGGTGAAGCCAGTGCTTCCAGTGCCATGCATTGCTCCTGGTCTTGAGGCAGTTACCAGCTTGTGTTCCACAGGAATTATCAGGGTCACAGAGGGGTGCCAGGTTCATTTCTTACAATGATACCGCCCTGTGGGTCAGCTCGCTGCAGCAGGCCCATTTCACAATCCTGAGCTTCATCCAAGTGGGGTCTGTGTCACAGCCCCACCCGTGGCAGGGTTCCATTGGGCCTGAGATGTTCTTTAAAATACGGATGTAGAAAATTGCTTGGTTCTTGTACTCTGAGGCCATGGATAACCAAAACTGAATGGACAGAAGTTTATTGTGTGTACCTTTCAGTGCAGTGGATGGAACTAAATATGGGCCCTCCAGAAACAATACTAAAGTGGCTGAGGTGTGCTCCATGCCAATGTGGAGAACGGAACCACTGTAGTCTTCTGTGCTTCCTCGCCACTCTGGGGGTGGCGAGGAATGGGCATCTCTGAGTATTACCAGTGACTTCTGGGTCATTTTTCCACTGACTTGATGGGTGCATCTTCTACGCATTTTCTTGTGGGCACTTTCCTGGTATTCTCTCCTAGGCAAACTTTTTGATTCCTTATAAGGCGGGGCTGAGACATGTCCAGGTGTCTTTTCATTACACCACTCACTGATCGCCTTTTACTCTAAGATGGTAAGAAAGGTCAATGGAGCTGCTCCAGCAATGAAGCATAGGATTTCTTGTGTCAAATGTATTACTCCATTACTCCTAACTCTGCACTTCGTAAGTCCTAAGACACAAAAATCCAGCCACATTCTGTGCTGTAAGAATGGCTAGTTCCTCAGTTCCCAACAATATTTCCTCATGTAAATAATTCACTAGTGGCTTCTGCCATTCATGTTGCAATCAACATTGTCCTCAAGGCCACTTAAGTAATTTCTAAGTGGATTCAGGATTTTCAATAGCTCTTCTCTTCCCCTGCCCAACCTCCACGTTCCAATATCAGCAATGCAAGGGTTTTTTTTTTCCCAAGTATTTATACCAAAATCGTTCTAGCACTACTCGCTAACTTCAAAGTCACTCCCACATTTTCAGGTATTTGCTGCAGCAACACGAATTACTCTTAATGCACTCAATGTGTCCTACTTTGACTGCTATAAAAGAATACCTTGCCTGTGTGAAGGATTCCGCCAGCCTGGGGCTTAACTAGCCCTAACATGGCATCCCTCCCACTTGGCACCGGGCCCCAAAAAACCGCAGTGTATCTCTCCAAAAGTAACTCCTGAGTTCTTCTAGTTCCACAAATAAACCTCCTGCTCTCTTTTCACATGTGCGCCAAGCCCTCTCCAATACTGATCCCGATTACACAGCCACCCAAATACTCCACCCCCAGCCCAACTTCATAAAGGCCATTCCCAAGTTCCTCTTTTTCTGATGGTCCTTGTAGTCTCCAGTAGCCCCCTGTGCCCACAATAAAGGCTTTTTAAAAATCTATCTCTCAATTGCATCAATAAATAACCCTAACATTTTGGTGTCCTGACTTGGATCAATTGTAGCTACAGCTCCTGGGGCGCTTCCTCGGTTTCAGCTCCTCCCACCAATGAGCCACCTTTGTTTTTCTCATCTCTGCCACTGCTGTTACTAGTCTCCACCCAACGCTGACCCAGCTTGATTCTCACAGGTTCTCACAAGTGGACCACTTCTCACGTTAGGGGTTTCCGGCTTCATTTTCTCATTCTCTCTGGAAACTGTGAGCTCATGTCAGGATTCCCCCAATGTCCTTTTGGACTCTCCCCTTGTTCCCTCAGTGATGACCGGCAGACACAATGCATCAGGGATCTCTCTCTCTCATTCACATTCTGGACAAGGGTGTCATTCTTCCTTGGAATTGTGACCTTGGGCTCACCTTTAATTAGGCCCTAATAGGAAATACTCCTTCCCAACTCCCCCACCCACCCAAATAACACACTGCTCAGTTGCCTAACAAGACAGTTGGGCACAATTGGTCTCTGAGCAATCTTAAACCCCAAACAATTAATTGTTTATTATCAAGCAGCTTAAATTCAATATAACTGACCAATGGACAGAGATATCTTATCTACAATTTCCCCCCTCAGGGTGCACCCCTCCTTCCACCAAACTCGCCTTGTTCTCTGCAGCCACTATCTTTTCCTCCACCTCCCACCTACCATCCTACTGCTCTGTGGCCCTCTTCTCCTCAACTCACCATTCCTTTCCCTTCCAGCAACTGGCTCCACTATCAACATTTTCTCCACCAACACAACACACCAGATCTCACTCCTCCCACTCGCTGCCATCTTGCAGTTCCTCACACTCATTGCTGTCTGGTAACTCTTCCCACACACTGTCTTCATTATCCCTATCCCAACTGCCTTTGACATGGTGTTCACCACAAGCTCTCCTTCCCCTTTGTGAGATGATAGGTACTAAAGACTTGGCCTATGTTCATGTCTCTTCTTTTCTTCTCTTATCTCTCCCATATCTCCAAGCATTTAACAGCCTCCACTGCTGATCCATAAACTTTTATCAAAGAGCTTAAATTTGTAATTCAATTCTATGCTTTAACCTACAAAGATCTTTATGTTATTCTTGCTTCCATTCTGTCTCCTCCACAAAAGGTTAAGCTTTGGCAGGCAGGTCAGGCTGCCGGAGATCAGATCCTAACCATCCCATGGGGCAGCCACAGTGTCAAATGCAGACCCCCAATAAAATTATCAGCCTAATGCCAAAATATATAACATAAATGACTGACTATATCTTAACAGGTCTTCAAAAATCTCATGTAAACAGGCTAATTACCAAAAACTGCAGGAACTAACCCAACCATGGGAAGCACTTATCAAATTTACTAATGTAAAGTCCAAATCACCTGAGGGGATCATTCTCCTTAACACCCTCTTTATTTCCCAAACAACTCCAGACATTTAAGTCAAATTTTAAAAACCAGATCTTCATCCTCAGTCCTCTCAAAGAGCCCTCCTAAATGTGGCTTTCCACATCTTCAATAATAGAGAAAAACAACAAAAACAGGATGACCTTAAAAAGCCTTACACTCCAGGCTAAACTCCAAGGCCAATTTCTGGCTGTGACACTTGGGGTTCAAAATAAAACACAGGCCAGAGAATTCCAAATCTTAGCCCTCTCCCATCCTCCCCAGGACCATGCTTCAAGTACAAGGACGGATACTGGGCATCAGACTGTCCTGATCCACAACTGCCGCTTGTGACCCTAACCCTGTCTCAACTGCAAACGAGGGTCACTGGAAGTGCAAATGCCCTGTCTGCCAGACAGCAGGTAAATCATCAACTTCCCTGCCCCCACAGGATACATCACTGTTGTCTCTAGACTCATCACTCACTGATCTGCTTGGACTCATCACTGAAGAGGATTGACAGCATTTGGGGCTCACAGGCCCCACCACAGTATCTCTCTCAGTAAAACCCTCTCTTCTTGTTGACACAGGGGCTATCTAACCTGTTTTACTTGAGTTTTCAGGTTGATGTTCTCAGTCTACTAACTCTGCAGTGGGAGTTGACAGTCAGCCTCCTCAACCTCTCCAGACAGAACCTATTCATAATAGATTCCAAACCCTTTTATTTAAATATAACTTTATTATCCCAACCTGTCCAGTACCCTTTTTAGGTAAAGATATGCTACAAATAGTCTCTTATACTTTCTCTGTCCCCATGACTCTCATATTCCAAGCCCAACCATCATATGTCACTGTCTCATCTCTTCCCCTTCCTTCCTCCCTCATCAGCCCTACAGTCTGGGACATCTCCAATCCTACTCATGCCACCCAGTCTACTCTACTCTGCTCCAGTGCTAACTCAACTCAAAGGCCTCTTGTGTTCCCCAATACTGAATAGGCCCTAAACATCAACTGGGGCTCAAACCTATAATCCGCTTGTTGACTAATGGGTTTCTGAAGGTCACCCCCTCACCTCACAACACCCCTATTTTCCCTGTCCTGAAATCCAGTGGTTCTTACCACCTAGTCCAAGACTTCAGAGCTACTAACAATGCAGTAATGCCAATTTGCCTGGTGGTGCCAAACCCTTATACTATCACGTCTCACATTCCTTCATGTACCTTTGTTTTTCTGTATTAGACCTTAAAAATGCATTTTTCACTTATTTCCTTATACCCCAATTGCCAAGATTTCTTTGTCTTCACATGCACAGATCCAGACCCTCCAATCTACATAGCTCACATAAACAGTTCCACCTCAGAGCCTCAGGGATAATCCACAATTCTTCAGCCAAGCCCTTATGCTGACTTCATCACTCCCAGTCTTAAATCTAGCACTCTTCTCCAATATATAGATGATCTTCTCCTCTGTTCTCCATCCTATGCTCTAGCTGTACAATGTACGACGACCCTTCTCAACTTCCTCTCGGGGATACAGTGTCCCCTACCAAACCCCAAAGAGCTTTACCAAAGGTCAGATATCTGGGTCTCACCCTCAGCTTCACCATTCATTCTATAACCTCAGACCACAAGGCCCTTCTCCATGATTTCTAGGTGCCTACTACAAAACAACTAGTTTTATCTTTTCTAGGTTCAGTAAACTTTTTTCACCTTTGGATTCTCAACTTTGGTACATTAGCCGAACCTCTACATGCTATAGCAATGGCTGTAAGGTAACTGAGGCAAGTCCATTGCCACCTAGAACATCTTCATGAAAAGCAGGATAAATTGCCTTCACACATAAAGACAAAATCATATACATCTATACTGACTCAAACTACACATTTAGAATCCTTCACTCTCATGCTGCCATTTGGCAAGAAAGAGTCTAATCACCATTCAAGCAACCCCTATCACTAATGTACCTCTCATTCTCAAACTACCAGAAGCAGCACAACTTCCAAGACAGGCAGCAGTCATTCACTGTAAGGGATGTCAAACATCATCAGATCCTATCTCTCAGGGTAATGCCTTTGTGAACACACAGGCCAAATTAGCTACACAACAGCCATATGTCTCTCATCTTCTTCCCCTTATCCTAAACACCTTGCCCTCACCTCAACATTCACCTACAAAATTACAATTAATTCACAAAGGCACTTATAGCCAAAACACCCAGGGATGGATATTCCAGGGATCAAAGCTCCTCTTCCCAGGCCTCAAACATCATCACTAACTTACACAACTGTTTTCATACAGACACTATACAAGCCCTATAGAAAGTCCTAAGTCAAGTCACTACTCTTTCCCTACAAATCAATATTTGCCAAGTCACCTGCAACTGTCATCTCTGTGCCAAAACCTCTCAAGGACATCTACCCCCTCCTTCCCAATCTACCATCTTTGGGCACACCTCAGACAAAGACTAACAAATAGATTTTACATACACACCTCATCATAAAACCTACCTGCCTCCACCTCACTCATTCATAGTCCCAGTGTTCTATTACTTTCTACTTCCCTGTCATTTTTTACTGTTAGGTGTCATCTTCACTGTCATTCTTTCCATGACATGTTGTAGTCATGTTGGAGTCAGTACAACTCCATGACATGTTGTAGTCATGTTGGAGTCAGTACAACTCCATGTTGTAGTCTCTCCCTACAACACCAAGAGAATCATTACTCTCCTGTTTCTTAGTATGATTTTAGGCTTGAGCACTTTACACTGCCTAAAATATAGCTCTCAATCTTACTCCTACTTCCACTATTCCTGATCATTCTCCTAGGACATACCTTTACTGACAGCCTACTCGACAACTTTCAGCCTCACTATTTCTCTCTCCCACATACATCCCAATCTAAGATCCTAAATTAAACCAAAATTCTCCAATACCATAAGACACAACAAATAATCCAACTCAAGCCAAGCCTCTCCCTTCCCTCTCTATGAGCTTCCACATTGCCCTCCCCCTTAAACCTTCACCATCTCCCAAACTGGTAACACTCATGATGATTAACTACACGGCTATCAATACATCTGTCACTCTTCATTTCCCATACTGTCAGCTTTGCCCCTCCACACAAACACAGGAAATTAACTGTGACAGCTGGACAAATGACCACCAGTTGACAATGTGGGCTTACTTAGCCCCTGCCCCACCAACACTAAACAGTGCCAATACTCTGACCCTGGCTATTTTTATACCTCTCCCTTTGGATGTGAGACATCCTTATCATGAAGGCACTCCATGAAAAGACAAATCTCCACATCTCAGTGTCCTTCTCCAATAAACAACTACCAAAAGATATCACTTTAGACATAACCATCAAAAACACCTCCCAATACTCCTTAGGTCAAGCAAAGACATAATCATCAAAAACACCTCCTTCCACCAATACTTCTTAGGCAAAACATGAGGATATAACCTTTTATGGCGGAGCAGGTCCTTCTTCAGGAAGAAAAAAGACTTCTCATATTTCACCCATTAGGGCCTCTTCCTAAGTACTCTTGCTGACACGTGCTCTCTTCCCCATATGCCTGGAATCACTGCACTGCAGCTCTCCATTCTTCTCTCCTTAATCAAACATTTGAGGCTCTCTCCAGCAACGTTAATATCACTGACACGGTTTTTCCATCTGCTCTTCTCTGAGGGGCTGGGCCCTCTATCTCCTCCCCTTAGTGGATCTCTCATACTGCTTGTCATATTTTTACTTACAGCTCTCTGTCTTTTTAAACTTCTTTTCAAGACTTTTTCAATCCAAGATACGGGCCTTTAGTACCAGAGCTCCTTGTCCTGGGTGAGACCTCTGGCACCAGCTTGAACATGGGCCTAACTTGTCATCTTGACAATTACAACAGTCCCCACCACAAGTGCCTCACCAGCAGGAAGCAGTCTAAAAAACAAACGCTGCTCCTGTTCATTCATAAAACAGAAAGATGGGAATGATGTCCATCTTACAAACATCAGATTTCCCATCTGTTTGCCACCTCACTTTTCTTACCAAAAAAGCAAGCACATCACGACAGCAACTAATATGGAAACATGCTTCACAATGAGAGCACAGAAGTCCTTGGTTATTGACGGTTAAGTCTGTATGTTTCTAAGCTATGAAGCTAGTATGTGAGGATGCTCAATAGGCATATTTTCTAAGGAACAAAAGCTTAACTGCAACAGTGATGCGTTCTCCATCCCGTCTGACAATTTACCTACACATACTGCTCTCCTTAGACCCACAGAGGAGAATCAGAGGTGAATTATACAGCTTGCTAAGGATTCAATGAATGTATACATTTTAACTGACACAAGGATGATCACCAACTGATGATGGTTTGACTTATAATATTAATGATGATAGGAAAGTGATACACATCCAATAAAGTTTCAAGATAAATGTTTTGTGATAGTGGCGTCAACCTACTTTCTCATGATGCTGGGCAGAAGCAGACAATCATGAAGGTAAGCAATCCAAATGACACAGTGACTGTACTCAATGAATTACATAACATTTATAGCACCTATTCATGTAACAGACCTGTCAGATGATTTTGCATGACCATGGGCTTTTTGTAAGTGATGTGAGCATATTTTAGGGGAGACTCACCATTGATGGTAAGTGGGCTGTGTACTGTTTCTTCAAATTTTTATGTTTTCTTACCATGGGTTTACAGAAATGCAATCCCACCATAGCTTGAAGAGCAGTGCATTTATGCAGAACAGTGTACTATACAACATAGGAAATGATTTAGAGTTTAGATAATAAGCCAAAAGAACAAAAGGCTGAGAAGACTTCAGATGGCCTTACATTTACAAGGTCATGTCTTATGAACAGAAGTTACATACAACATCAAATGATGCCCCTCAGAGATCAGGATAGATCAAGACAAAGATATTTTATAAATGTGTCCTAAAACTGGTAAAACAAAACACATTCTCCATTATCAAAATGTGCAAAATATAAGAAATATATAGAACCTGCTACCTGAGGACAGTAAAATAATAACAATGTCACTATCTGACTGGATCAAACACCCTCTACCCAAAAAGACAGACAATGCTGGGTGCATTATTAACAACATAAATTTTAGGTTTCCTTCAGATCAGGTAATGGCATTATGCTATTTATATTACTTACATTCATAGGCTTTCAAAAAGAGGAACTTTTACAGGACACTGAAGCTGTTATGACTGACATCTTTCTTGTATTTTTCTTATTTACACAGTTTCAAGCCAGTGTACATTCTTACATGTAGGCTAAACATTTTTGCACATCTATTCTTCTAATTTTTTTTCCACACCGTGTTCTTTCAACCCTGTGAACAAAACCCAGGTGCTAGAGGCTTTTCTCAATCTACCCTGACAGGAGGCCCCTCCTCTAGGCATTCTCAAGTGTATGATGGTGGTTGTGGGATAAAGAGGCCTTCCACATTCTATACTCAGGATTTCTGGCGAGTGTGAGTCCTTATATGATTTTGCAAGTAACCATAGCTCCTGAAGACTCTCCCACATTCCTCAAAGGCACAGTGTCTGTCCTCATTGTGAGTTTTTCCATGCCTTAGCATTTTGCTGTACTCTCGGAAAGCTTTCCCACATAGCTCACACACATAAGGTTTCTCTCCATTGTGGTTTTTTTCATATATTCGAAGAGTACTGGCACGAGTTAAGGCTTTCGCACGGTGCTTACATACAAAAGGTTTCTCTCCTGTGTGGATTCTTTCATGTATTTCAAGAAAACTGGAAAACCGGAAGGATTTTCCACATTGCTGGCATATATAGGGTTTTTCTCCAGTGTGAATTTGTTCATGTCTTCGATAGCAGGTGGAACAAGAGAAGGTTTTCCCACACTGCACACATGCAAAAGGTTTCTCTCCAGTGTGAGTCCTTTCGTGATTTCGAAGGTCACAGGGCCACTTAAAAGCTTTATCACATTTTTTACATTCATGGGGCCTCTCTGTATTCTCCTGATACTCAGACGGCCTGTGTTCATGGTTAATTATGATGTACTTTGGAAACAATGAAAGACTACTGGCCACTTCTTTATACATGGGCCTTTTACGTTGTTTTACCCTAGAAGTTTTCTTGTTCACTCTATGATTTGGAGTCTTGCTAAACATTTCTCCATGTTGTCTATTTTCTTTATGTTCAAAGCATCTTTGTAGCACTTGACATCTGTAATAAAAGAGCAACACATTACCAAGGGGTTTCCTTGTGAATGGCTTTATATTTACTAATAAGTACTAAATTTATATTTTAATGGCATCATAAAATGTGTCAGCTGTACCACTCTATAAACTGTGTGAATATATATGGACTGAATGCTCGAAAAGATTACATATCAAAGCCCATGTGTTTCCTGGTACTGTTTCTAAGGTAACCACAGTGCAAACACCAAACATCTAAGTTATGTTTACACACAGGTTTAGAATCTCTTATCCAAAATGCATGGGAGGGCACAGAGTGGTGGCGCTGTAATCCCAGGACTCAGGAGGCTGAGGCAGGAAGATTACTACAAGTTCCAGGACAACCTGGGCTACATAGTGCTTGGAGTTCAAAGTTAGCCTGAACTACATAGTGAGAACCTATTATTTAAAAAAGTAAACAAATAAATAAAAAGCATGGGAAAAGAAGGGTTTTGGATTTTGAAATGTCTGCACATGTATTACAACTGGGAAATGCAAGCCAAGTACAAACAAAAAACTTATTTCTTTTCCATACTCCTGATATGGGAAACTTAAAAGCAGCTGTACACATTTTAGATAATTTTAAGCATATAACAAAGTTTGAGTACATCAAACATCAGAACATATAACCTGTGACACTTTGTTGGTGCTCAAGAGTTTCGGACATTGCAGCATTTAGTATTTTCGATTTTTGGAACAAAGATTCTCAATCTGTAGGAAGTTTAAGGAAAAAATTCTGTGAGGAAATCATTTTGAGGGAGGGATTTCCTATGCTTCTTTCAAATATTTCCTGTCACACCAAATTTTGTGAGGAACAATCCTTTCTCTTGTATAGGGAAATTACCTTAGATTTCTGTTGAGATTTTTGTACTCATCTTTAATGGTCTGGTATTGCCATTTTTGACCCAAAATGCAAACACCAGAAAATTATGATACATTATTATATTATATATAAATTGCTACATTCCAGGTTCATGTTCTATTGTGACCATGCTAAGTTTTTTCACCAAAGTGTTTAGTTTTGATATTCTAAAACTTTGAACAGCACTCTAAATAAGAGATGAGGTCCCCCTTACCTACAGAGGCCAGGTTCCACAAAGTCTCTTTCACTACAGCTCTGTAGAGATTCTTCTGGGAAGCCTTCAGCAAACCCCACTCCTCCTGGATGAAGTTCACAGTCACATCCTCCAAGGTCACTGACTCCTAAATATCCCAAATATGTTTCAGAAGGGTGAGACTGATAACAGCAATGATCTGTACTCAATTTATGAGAATTCACATGATGCTGTGAAGCTCATATATTTACTAAACTTGGTAGTTGTATTCTTTTTCTCTGTTCACATTCACGTCCTCTCACAGAGCTTTTCTGTGGGATGAAACAAGACCAACAGCCAGAACTGCTGCAATACACTAATGGGGGATGATAATAGTATAACTACAGGATGGTAGATCAGCAGTATCTTCAGAGAAAAATCACAAAGACAAGGAAGGAATTTTGACAGCTTCAGAGCTGTCAAAATCAAGATGGAGTCACTTATGTCAGCCTTACCAAACACCAAAGCCAACAGATTATAAAGCAAGTATTCACATAGTGAGTGCTTCATGATAATTGTTACAAAGGTCTACCCAAAGCACAAGTTTGTCCTGAGTAACTCTGATTTTGACTGAACAGACCTACCATTTAAAAACACAGACCATGCTACTTGCAAATAGAACATTTTCATGAATACAACGAGAAAAACTGCTCTATAGACTTCAGAATAGATGAGCTTAAGTCTTCGGTGGGATGCCCTGTGTCTGACAGTCTGGGTTGGTTAACTAAGCACAAGGAGGCACCTGTAACCTCATAAAACAAAACCGCAAGTATTCCTAATAATTCTTATAATGCATCTGTAAGTCCATAAATTGCAAAATCATGTTACAGGTAAAGATAAATTTAATCTTGCCTCTGTTTAGCAGGTTACAATTTCTCCCTGCCACCTGAAGAAATGTTTCACTCAATTTGCTTGCTACTCAGCAGGGCTTGTTATACTCTACTACCTTCCATACTGTTGTTGTAGGATTTGGTTGCAATGTACACCTTGGGGTTACCCAGAAGATGGTGCAAAGAATGGGCTCAATAAGACTGAAAAGGAATTCAGGCATATGGAAAATGAAATATATTGTCCCCAAGAAAAAAGACATTTAGCATCAAATCCCCAAAACACATTTGCATCCCTAAGATTCTGGCCAAGTCAAGAGAACAAACTGGGCAGACCTTTGAACAAACTGATGAATATTATGCAAAGGACACTGGGAAATAGTAACTAGCAGTGTCTGTGAAAATCACCTTCCTGACTCTATGCTAGGTTAGCTGTTCCTTGGAATGCTGATTACACAACAGAACAAAAGCAAGCTTATAATGTCACTGCTTATAGCCTCATCTAGAAAGCCCTCTCCCTGTGACAACTGCTATTGTTAAGTATGCACCCCTTGTGTCTTTGCCAAGTGAGGCTGTTATATAGTGTGCATCCTCTGTGGATTTTCCATGCAGTGCCACTGTTGATTACTCACCACTTTCAGGATTTGCTGAGCATGCTGTTGAGGATGCACCCTTCATGAGACTTTGCCAAGGGGTGCTGCTGAAGTATGTATGGCCCTTGAGAATATTCCAACTAATGCCACTGAACCTGAATATACTCATTTACAATGCTTCCATATTAGCAAGTACCAATTTTAACCCCTTCCTTCCATGCAAGTAAGTCTTAAACTTTATCTTCCACAAATCACC
Organism: Dolichotis patagonum; assembly: GCA_004027295.1. Lineage (NCBI taxonomy): Eukaryota > Metazoa > Chordata > Mammalia > Rodentia > Caviidae > Dolichotis > Dolichotis patagonum. The sequence goes on along the minus strand of PVJX010023054.1, from coordinate 7,001 downwards.
TCTCTTTTCTTTTGTCTCTCAGCAACTATCCAGCTGTCCAACACAGGCAGGATGTGGACAGGTCAGCACTGCAAGATTTTTGAAAGATGTCCTCACATTAATTTAAAAATCATATGGAATATTCATTCACCGAAACTATGTTCTAAGTTACCAAACACACTTTAACAAATGTAAAGGAATAGCAATATATAAAGTCCTCTCCTACAATATTAGAATTTAAATGGAACACATGGAAAGCTCCAGTGAATTGGAGATTAACCCAAACATTCACATAACACAAGTCAAAAACAAGCCTCATAAGAAATAAAATATTTAAAAATACATAAAAATGTTTCATCTTAGCAAGATTTGTGAGATGCAGTAAAGGCATCCCACTCCTAATTTAATGAATCAATATGAGAGGAGAAAAATGACCTAAATGCAATTAACTAATTCTCCACTTCTGAAAACCCAGTAAAGAGTAAGACAATGTCAAATCAAGGAAAGAGAAATATGGTTAGTAAACACATCAATAAAATTACAGAGAAGAAATCAAGAGGACATTAAAGAAACTAAAACTCAATTCTCTTAAAAGATCAATAAAACTGGCAAGAATTCAGGCAAAATAACTACAAGACCAGAGAACATACAAATTAAGAACATAAGAAATGAAAGGTAGCATGTGGACACTACTCCCATGGACATTAAAAGGACAATAAATGACTGTTATAAAGAATTCCATGCCCATAAACTTAACAATCTGGGATGAAATGAACCAACTTGTGGCAAGAAACAAGCTACTAAAATTCACACCAGCTAAGATAATACGAATTGAAGTGTATGTATTAAAGACATTAAAACAGTAAGAAATAACTATGTGAAACAAAAAGGGCAAGGTCCACAAGAAGGGAATGATTTACTCTGTCTAATATGGAAGAAATTGCACCAATTCCCTTTAACTTCTAGGAAAGAAAAGCAGAAGTTTAACAAAGTTTTATGCTATAAAGCAAAACTACAATGATATCAAAATTGAATAGAGGTCATACAAAATAAAACACAGATCAAGCCCTTCACAAATAATACCAACTCCTACCTAACAATATGTAACAGGAGCTATAAACTAAGACCAAGTAAGAACTATGGAAACACTGCGAAAGGAGATAATGCAATCTGTCACTTTGACAAGCTAAAGAGCACAGTTCCTGAGATCATTAACAACAGATGCAGAATAGCCAGAAAACAAGAAAGAAATGTAAAAATTATTGAAGAAAATGACAAGCAAAAAATAAAATTGTCTTTGGCAACAGATGAAATGATTGTGTAAAATCACAAAGAACCAACAAAAAAGCCTGGTACCAAGTTGGTTCGACATGAAGTCAATGAACAAAAGTACATCATTTTGCTATATAACAATGAAGACCTGGATTTACAATTCAAAACATAGCAGTTACATGGCACCGGAGAAACAAACAGAAAACCAAATCAAACCAAAGCAAACCAAACCAAAACAAAACAAAATGGAAAGAAGTTCACAGAATGAGAAAGGCCCCTTTAGGAATAATGCTTATCGCCAGTGGTCATTGGTATAAAGCAATATATAATCATACAAAGATGCTGTGAAACACAGAACTCAGATTATACCAAGAGTCAGTAACTACACAATAAATGAACACACACATAGGAAATGTAATACCAAACTGGAAATCAACACACAAATCAGTGACTCATACTGTGCAAAAATTTATAAAGCATTAGCATTTGCAGACAAAAATCAAGAATGATGTTGTCAAAAACATCAAAAAATAATCTTCAAATAATCTAATCCCATAAACAGGGAAATGAAATGAGTGATGCAAGCTCAAGGTCAGCCTAGGCTACATAATGAGTTCACAGCCATCCTGAACTACACAGTGACCCTGTCTCAAACCAAAACAACAACAACAAAAAACGAATGGCTGATAACAGCCTTGCCCACATCAGAAGTCCAAATGAGCAAAGGAATCAAACTACAAATACTGCAAACACCACCTCCATGCATAACAGTAACAGTATGTAACAGCAATATTAGCTCCTTCCAAATTCAAGAGGCAAAACTAGGTAAACCTTTTACTTCATGATAAAGAGATGGAAAGCTACAAAGAAAACCCTACAGATAGCTCTGGGTGCAGAGGTGCATTATACCAGGGAAACACACCACACACAATCATGGCCAGTTTATTCATCTGCATAGTGATACTATAAAGGATCTCGGTGATACTATAAAGCACATATATGCACTTATTTAAACTTAGTATAAACAAGTAATTCTCCTGGAGTCTTCAGATCTTATCCCTGTATCCACTCAAATTTCAAATGAGAAAATCACATTCTTATGCTCAAATCATGAAACAAAATGCCTGAATGCTTATGTAAACTTTATGGCAACAAGATTCTACTAAGGAAAGAAAAGGAAAGAGAAGAAAGCAGGTTAAGGAAGCAGCCTGTTTCACCCACTCTTGAGAATATGGTAGTAGTACAAACATACCCCAAGGCTGGAGACTCTCCCACTAGAAGTAAGGTAGCAGAAAGGGGCTCACACGTAGGTAGTGAGCGATGAAACTTGAGAAGCCAAAAAAGTTTTAGGAGCACACACTTGCTATTCTTCCTTCTCACTGCAAAACAGTTGTCTTCCTCCAGATCCTCCACTCAGTCCCCTCAGTGAGCAGACAGGCTCTACGGGGCAGACTTCACTGTCTTTTCACAACACTGCTGACACAAAATGTGTGGTGTTGCTGAAACCAACCAAGTCTCCAATACCAAATGGGTGGCCAACAACTCAGTGATGACACCACACAGAGTTAGTAGAGACCTCAAAGCTCAGGGATTGGCCCCTGCACCATGCACCCTCTGAAGATACCAGTCCAAAACACCACACTGTTTATTGTCAGGTCACCGGCCCCAACTTGAAACTATGGTACCCTAAGATACTTCACTGGCACCAACTCACTCATCTCTTTGACTGGAGCTTGTTATGAATGGCAGGTCATGTAATCTGTCAGCCAGGAAACAGTAAGGTTTTAGGAACTCGGTGCCAAATACTGGGGACAAAGACCAAATATATTTTATTACACTACAGACCCAAATAAACTCTCATCTTCCTAAGCCATTTCCCAACAGACAAAACGCAAAGGCCTCTTTTTCTGCATCAGACCCTCACAGGTTTTCTCAACTGGCGCGGACTGCAGTCACTAGACCAGCTCTAGAAAACAGCTGAGGATGCCGAACACTCCTCCCAGAGCTTTCCATTCTGCAGGTACAGCTGCCTGCCAGGAAACATCCTCCCACTACACAGACATGATGGCCCTTTTCCAGTGAGGACAAGGCAGACAGGCTTTCCAAATTCCTATTCTTCATCTCAGGAAGGACCCGCTGAATTTGCCAGTAGCAACAAAACACAAAAGAGCTGGAGACCTGATGCGTTCTCTTTCCCTCACACCTGTGACCCCTTGAGCACTGCTCAGCCAGTGGCAGCAGCTCACAATCCCTGCTAGATCGCCACCTTAAGGATGGGCTGAACTTATGGAGAAATCATTCTGTGGTCTAGGAGCTGATGTGGCCACTAATCATCATTTCCCCTACTTCTCCTATCTCCTATTTTTTTTTTTTCTTTTGAGACAAGGTCTCACTAAATAGTTCGGCCTGGTCTCCAACTCACAATTCTGTCTCAGCCTCCCAAAGTGCTGTGATTACAGATAAATGCCAAGAACCTTGGCTTCTCCTACCTTCTCTCTACTCTTGTTTGTTCTTCCCCCAGCCCCAACGCCCTTTCCCAATATTTGAGATGTTGAAGAACTTACATCTGGAGCTTTCCCACTATTGTGACCCTCCTTTCAGATGGTTATCTACCTCAACTGGCACTTCCTTTCTTAAAAACAACATCCAGAAAGAACTCCAGGAGCAACAAGCACAACCCCAGCAGGGGTTGCCCTCCTGCTGCTGTGGGTTGAATATGGTTTGTCTCTTGGGAAATTCAACCTCTACTAGATTTTAGGAGGTGGGCCCAGGTAGACCTCTGAGACAAGGTTAGGGGTCAGCACTCCTCCAAGACAGCTTGGTCTGTCTGATTCCTGGGGTGGTGAGTTACCTGTTACTGAAGGCTATAGGTCAGCTCTGGCGCGTTTTCTCTCTCTCTCTCTCTCTCTCTCTCTCTCTCTCTCTCTCTCTCTCTCTCCCTCCCTCCTTCCCTCTACCTGTCCCCTTCAGGCACTGACAGTGAGAGGCCCTGCGTTTTCCCACTCAGGCCTGACCCTTCCATCCAGGGAGGACAGTCAGGGACCCAGGAGCTCAGACTCTACATCTTCTACTCAGAGATCTCAGGAGAGGCTGGAGTGATAGGGTCTTCATTCAAATTAAAAGGCCAAATATTAAGTAAAAAGAGGCTCTTGGGTTACATACAGCCTATGCTAGATTCTGACAAATAATAAGCTAAAGTTCTGTCTCAGGATGCCAAAAGAGAAAACAGCTTCAAACAGCCTATAAGAATAGTAAGGAGGGCCCAAAAGGGAAACCTTTTTGACTGGTAAAGTTACATTTAAATTCTTTTATTTAAGATAAAATTTTTGATTGGGTAGCTGTGATTAAAGCTTTTTTTTGTAAACAGCTTTGGGATAACTCTTAAACTACAACTAGGGGGTTAAACTGCTCTTTTGTTGCTTTCTACGTGTGCTGAGAAAATTTACTATGCAAGCCCACACCAAGTTTTAAACAGCTGATAGACTTAAAAGGTAAGGTCTTTGCTTTTTAAAAATTTTCTGCTGATACTAACGAGTTATGTCACTTAGTTGAAATCATCAATTACTTTTTCTGCACTACGGGATCAGAATAAGACCAACAACTGGAACAGAGTAGGGACAACATGGAACAATAATAAGAGGAATAATCCACAATGCCTTTAGGACCAGAAAGGGTTTGCTGCTGAAGGCTGAACTAGACCCCTCCAACACTAGGAAAGTGCCTAGGGTTGCCTAGTGGTAGCAAGTAAACTGATCTCTTTTGTTGGATATAAGTGACATTTTCAGTTGTAGGGAAACACGAGGGTCTTTTATTTGAGTCTTGTCTCTATTATGAGGGTTGACAGTCTAATCTCCAAACCGCTTTGCACCAAGCCTGTCTTACACCTTAAAAACAACAATTAGCACAAACTGCTTTCTAGTACCCCCCACCTGTTACTTTCTTATTTGGGTCAACTTATGGTCTTTTAATGATGACTCTGGGACAACAAAGGTAAACCTAAGCAAGGACTGCTGGCATTGAGGCTGTCCTTATCTCAGGACCGGGCTCTTATTTCTTATTTTCTTAATTAAGTCAATTTATGGTCTTGGGAAATTTCGGCTGTGTTTTGGAAGTTGTGCAATTCTTTAAAATGCAATTTTTAGTTGTGATGTCCTTGTCTCCTTTCTTTTATTTCTTCTACTTTAGTGGGACTGACCACACCGCTCATCCTCTGCCAAAGCTTATCACTCAACAGCCTTGATAAAAATCTCACAAAGCCTAATCAAGAGGTAGGACCAGGAAGACTCCACACTTCATCCAGACACTAGTCCCAAACCTCACCCAAAACCAGGTGGACAACTGCTCACAAAATCAGACCGCGGCGAATCCCTCACCAGTGAAGAGAAATGCAAACCCAGAGGACGCTCCAACAAAGCAGAAAGTAGCTTCAGGAGAGGAACACTGTTCAACCCCCATCAAGGCTAGAAAGTTATCGTAGCGCTCCCCCTAGCGGCCTAACTATTAATTTCGGTCACAATTCTGGCTCAAGACACCAAACTCAGATTCCCCCTTCACTTCCAGCTGACCCCGGACTGTGTGGGAGCGGGACAGAGCCCCGCCTGGGCGCTAAGTCTCCCCGCTTCGCTCCCGGGCGTCTCTGGGCCTCAGACCAGGCTGGCGCAGGCTCTCCGATGGACCCTGCCCGCAGGGGCCCTGCCGGGGCGTACTCACCATCCCTGGATCCCAGGGCTCTGTGTCATCCCCACGGACCCCGCAGCCCGCACCACGGAGGTGGGGACTGGGACCCAGAAACGCAGGACAAATTCTCATGGCAGTGCAAGCAAAACGTCGCGAGATTTGGTGTGGCGAGCAACTATATTCAGCAGCTCTCTTGATTGGACAGGTAGCACAAAGTCGCTAATTGGCCAGTGATGTGGAACATTACTTGTGACAGAAAAGACAGAAACCGTGTTAGCATTTCAATAGATTCCTAAGAAACATTTGATAAAGTCCAGTGTCGGTTCATGATAAAACTTAGCCTACAAAACATTGGAATACATGGTCTTTATCTCAAGCTGATAAAAGCCATCTAAGACAAATCAACAGCCAACGTCATGGTAAATGGACAAAAATTGTAAGCTTTCACTCTAAAAATCAGGACAAGACAAAGATGTCCTGTCACTGTTGTACCCCAAAAAACTAGAAGACGTCCAAAAGGGGGGTTGAAAATAGCGCTTTTATTTTTTTAGCTGGCACCAGCGACGCAGAGGCGATGGAGTTTGCAGTCTGCAATTAGTAAGGGGTTTATAAAGGAAAAAACCGCAAAGTATGAGTGGGGAGGGGTAAAGGTGTAGGGGCTCTGTTCTCTCATTAGGTTCTTAGGACAAACCTTAACAGAGGCAGCTGGATTTACAAGAAATTATAATTGGTGATGAGCCGATAACAGGAAACTTCACAACTCATGGTTAATTTACAAGTATCTTATGAGTACAAAGGCTACAACTTTAAAGCCTGGCAGTGGGCCAATTCCTGGAAATTTATAGAATACAGAGGTCACAGCTGCACAGGATAGGGAGTCTGACCAGGCATCTGGAATTTTAGGAGGAATAAAGGTTGGAATCTAAGATAATAGCAACAGCGCATACAGAACAGAATGATGACACTCAGGTTAGAGTTCAACAGTCACACTCTCACTCAATACAGTTCCGAAAACATTAGCCAGAGCAATTAGACATGAGAGAGAGATGAAACGAACAAAGATAGGGAAGGAA
>PVJX010023053.1:0-29749 GCA_004027295.1 Dolichotis patagonum | reverse complement strand
AAGGAATTTAACACATATGAGGCTTGAAATTCATTCACAAGTTGCTATGCTTATATCCAGATATCCCCCTAAAGCCTCATGCAATCATAGATGGGAATTTTTCACAGGTAGCTAAATCTAGGGTATATGATTGATTCATGATGCAAGGGTAGGATTAAGGATGCTAGAATTAAGAGTGAGTGATTACTAAATCAGTCCACTGATTGGTTTGGCACCGCCTTAATCCCAATAGCCTAGATAGAATATAAAAGGGGCAGAAAGATGCTGCTAAGATCTACTCACTTGGCTACCTTCTGTTCCTCATGAACTGTTTTTCCTCTGTGATACCTGTCTGCCATGCCACCTAGCCTTGGAGCCTACCAACGAGGGACTAAGACCTCTGCAAACTGAGCCAATAAGCCTTTACTCCTACAAGTAAGACACAAGTCCAGGAATACAACTTGAATTCAGAGATTTTCAGATTATTTGTGAATCACCTAAAAATTTCATTAGGCAAAAGGCTCAGTGACTCAGCAGTTAAACAGGGCTGCCAAAAATAATGATTTTAGATTAATTGAAGTATATTATCTACAACAGTGAGTACAAATTGGTGGCCCACGTTTTGTTTGGCCTACAAGTTGTTTCTCAGTATTAAAAAGTAAATAAAACACCAACACTCCAGAATTAGGTAATTCCTCATAAATAGCCTGATTTCCTGTCTCTCCTAAAAAATAATCATAAATAACTGGCAACACTAGGCCTCTGTTCCCACACTGGCAACAACTAGCTCAAGCTGAGTAGTAGTTAACCCCTACAGGTGGGCCATGCTCCTAGTGCTTCACCACACACAGTCCCCACCGCGCCTCGTGAGCTCCCCTCCACCAAAACTGGCTGTCAGCTGCCATTTCACACTATGCTTCTCCTGTTAGCTTCTCTGTGGTACACTTTCAAAGAAAGCAAACCTTCTTTGGCACCCATGTCTTTGAAAAGAGTAACAAATCAAAGCCATACTAAAAAATATGTATGTGTCAAAAGAACTGTATATTTCTTTTTACAAGTGAAGAAAATTTAATTTATTATTAAGATTTACTACACAATGGACCCGTGATAGAGCTCAGCAGCACAGCGCTTGCCTGACAAACACGAAGTCCTGAATTCCATTCTCAGTAACAACAACAACAGAAAAGATTTAATACACAGTTATTTCTTAACCTACAAGTGTTTAAGGCAACCATCTGGTTCCTTCAGGAATTTGAATTTGTGACCCCCCCCCCAACTAGAACACAAGATGTGATGGCTCATCTCTATTCCACAAGCGGAAGTATCACACAGGCTTTCAGAACTCAGTAATTATTAGGTACACAGATAAGGTAGAAAATTGAGATGAGGTTAAAAATCTTTTAATTCATTCATGCAAAGGACTTCTCTGCTGCCATTTCTTTAAAATGTTTGTATGTTTTAAGAGAGACATTGTTGGTGAAATCAGAAAGTTGCAAAACAGTAAATGGGGGTGTAGGTGTGTATTTGTTATAAGCATAGAAGAGCAGTTTTCCATTCCAACTCTGAAACTCAAGGATTCTGAGAAGTTTCCACTTTCGTGACGGCCAGATACAGATTAGGATATGGACAAGTGATTTGCAGAGGCAGAAGGCAAGAATCTACAGTAATAAGAGTGTTATGGGGACTGGTAACAATTTGGGATGGGCACATTGGTGCACTTCTGTAATCCCAGCACTCCGGGGACTGAGGCAGGAGGACCATTGCAAGTTCGAGACCAGCCTGGGCTACAAAGTGAACCCAAGGCAAACCTGAACTGCATAGCAAGACCCTGTCTCAAAAGACCCCCAAGAAAGTAATAATTTGGTGTGGTATGACTGCGTGGGAGTATACATTGGAGAACCTTGAAAAGCACCAGAGGAAGAGGGGCCATGAAGTGGACAGACTAACAGCAGCTGCCTTTGAGCTGACATCTTTTGAGATCTCTGCCTATTTTGGGCAGACCTCTCTAAAATCGTCCCTCTCACTCATAGGAGTGGACGCCAGCTGTAGGATCTTCCATGTACACAGGTCCCTGCCATAGCTGGCAGGCCCAGCAATGGGGCTTTGGCCCAAGGAAGGCAATCAAATTATCTCAAAAATTTGGAATTAGACCTAAGAGATGCCATCTGTCTTCACTGGGAAATAAGTATGAAGGATAGGCAGAGAAGGGAAAGTTAACACTATGTAAAGTGAACCAAAACAGACAACAGACAGAGAAAGGAGAATAAGATAGACAGACAATAAATAGCAAAAGGACCCATGGCTCAGACACAAGGAGAGAATGAAATCGCACACTGCCTGCATTGCTGGTGGTTCCCCAGTTCCTTCATTCAGTGGCTCATAAACCCAGCTGAGATTCCTTCCCTTCAGTCCTATATGATAACCTCCAATAATAATAGTAATAATAGCAGCAGACTCAAATGCTCCCCATCTGTTCAGCACTAAATGTTCCTCTACATGAAACCACCTAATTTCCCTGAAACTTGATGAAGTACCTAATATTTTCATCATCCCTCCTCATTTTGTATGTGAGGAAGTTGAAGGATGGGTATGAAGTAACTTCCCAAAAGCTGCTTGCCCTGTGGTGTAGCAGAGACAGAATCCAGGGACTATGCCTCTGTGTTACGTCTTGCATTTAATTATTTCACCTCTTGGCCTAATGGCCTCAATGAATGCTTATCACCTGTGATTCAAAATACCTTGCATGAAATACAGAGATGCCACATGTACTTGGGAAAAACCAACCACCTGGAAGGCTTCTTGAATCTAGAATAATGTGTGACTTGATTTTTCCAGCATGCAGACTGCAATAGAAGTAACTGAACCAATTCTGAAGTGTGTAAGTGTAACTTGGACCTTGGAACCATGATCATCTACTGCATGGACAAGTCTGCATAGTCCAATAGATAAAGGCCCAGTCTCTGTATTGCTTCAGTTAACATATATCCAAGTGCCAGACATATGAGTAAGGACATCGTAGACCAACCAGGCCCCAGGTAACCTGCTAGCTAACCACAGACACACAAGGAGGCCCAGCCAAGATGAGACGAACCATCCAACTGTAAACTACTGTGCAGTTTAGGGGCATCTGTTGCAAAGTAGCAGCTAATTCATACACCGAGGGTAAATGACCAACAGAGAAAAAGCCCAGGAAATTGTGGGCCCACAGCCAGAAACAGCCCCTAAGAGTCTGCTTTGTGCCTGCCTGACAGCCTGGCAAAGATCCTGATAGATCTTACCTGAAGTTAGATCTTAACATTTGTCTCAGGGTGATGCCCTGAAGCAGCAATCACTTTGACATGCTACAAGGAGGACAATCACCTGAATGGCTTCATTAAGAGTTCCCAAGTGAGCAGTGAAAATGGACCTCAAGTGAAGTAAGAGCTTCATCCTAGGACTCAGACAGACCAGGCTTTTAAACTCCACCCCTGTCTCTTTCCAAACCTGTTTCCTTGCCGAATGCTAGGGTTGAAATATTAGCACCCCTCCAAAATTCAAATGTTGGAACTTAACCCCCAGATATTGGTATTAAGAGTTGGGAGCACTAGATGATGGTAATGGGATTTGCGTCATGAAACAGCCTGAGGGAAAGAGACCCTTTTCTCTTTCTGTTTTTATTCTTCTGCCACACGGGAATAAAGCATCATTTCTTCCAGAGGGCACAGCAACAAGGCACCATTTGGGACAGAGAAAGTAAGTCCTCATCAAACACCAAATCTTCCAGTGCCTTGATCTTGTGCCTCCAATCTCCAGAAATGTGAGAAACAAAATTTCTGCTATTTATAAACTACCTAGTCTGTGTTATTTTGTTGCAGCATCTCAAATGGACTAACAAACTTGATGATAGAGTAACTGAGTAGAGTGGAGAGCACTTGGCAGGGCATGCTCATATAAGTGTTTATATTTATTATATATGAACAAAAGAAAGGCAAACTCATCATGTGAGGAATATATCATTCCCTGGTGGCTTCTGAGCAAACTTCAAGTAAAAGATAAGGCACTTAATCACACCAAAACGTTACTAAGATAAAATGTTCCTTTATAAAAGTCTTTTTCAATCTCTCTAACTTATTAAAAGACAAAGCCTCAGTATGGTGCTGATAGGTTTTAAACATCACTCTACTATTTGCTAAGGCTCTTGTTTCAAAGTCAGATCCTTACATCCAACAGAATCTAGCTAGAATTTCATAACATGGTTTTAAACACATTCATTTTCATGTTTACTAATTATTTATTGTCATGCTGCTTTTCCACTCACATAGTGATGAAATTTCCTTTAAAACAAATGTGTTGAGATGAAAACACTTAGACTGTCAGGCATGGTGTCATACATCTGTAATTCCAGCACTCAGGAGGCTGAGCAGGAAGATTGCCATGAGTTCAAAGCCAGACTGGGCTCCATAGTGGGTTCAAGGCCATCGTGGCCTGCAGAGTGAGACTCTGTCTCAAAAAATAAAATAAATAAAATAAAATAAAATAAAATAAAGTAAAATATCTCTAGACTATTTTTTTAAAAATTTTTTAAAGAAAAAAGTGGGTAGCCACAGATATACCAAATGTCATAAAAAGCAGTGTTAGGAAAAAGCGAGATAAGGAAAAGAAAATAGATAAAATTTGAAGTTTCATGTGGTTCAAATTCCAGCTTAGCCAAGTTACTAGCTAGGTGACTGTCTTAGTCAGCTTTTGCTAGATAAGGCTGCAATAATAAATTGCTAGTGACTTAAGGTATCTAAAATTTAGTTTTTGATCACACAGCATGTCACTGCAATTACTTATGGCCTTGTGGCTCTGCTCCATATGTGTTTTACATCCCAGGACACAAGCTAAGGAAATTTCCCTTTGTTGGTGTGTGGCAAAGGGAAAAAGAATAATGGTCAAACCAAAGAATAGCTCTCAAAGCTCCTATGTATATTTAGAGTATACAACATCTGCTTACATTCAGCTGGTCCATTCACATCCTACTGCCAAGCTTCACATTAATGGGACAGGTAAGTATACCCCTCCTGCAAGCAGACACCATAAATCACACAGCAATTGGGTGAGGATGTGTAGTTCTCTTACAGGGACACGAGCAAGTAATTGAAACAATAATACAAACTATTACAGTGACCTTGGGAAAATCATTTCATTTCTGTTTATCTGCAAAATTGCATTTGCTTACTTCAGTCAAGCTCAATAAATACAAGTTCCTTTCCTCTTTTCCATCTTCTGAGATTCATCTGGCAACTCAAAACAAATTTAGAAAGGTGAGAGTATACCAACTATATTCAAAAGTTTGGTCCAAGATCGGTATCAGTCAAAAACAAATCCAAGTAGACCTGACAGTCTGTGTGAACTGCGCACCCTCTTAAGCTGGGAACAGTTCCTTCTTGTGCCATTCAACTTACATCACTGCCAGTTTATGAAAATCTTATTGGAACAGCACTTACCAGCTCTGCAACTACAGAGAAACATATTAGGGAACTAGTTTTATTAACTGACATGATGACATTAGGGTAGTTATTGGGAGCACACATTTTGAATTTAAGTCATGGCTCTGCCACTTTTCATCATGTGACTTTGAGGAAGTTAAGTAAATGAGTGCCAGATTATTTATCCATAAAATGGAGATGATAAATAGATTACTGTGAAAATTAAGTGAGATAATTCAGACCTGTGATACCTCTGTCTTTGGCCCAAATGAATGTTCAATAAGTAGAAACTCTTATTAATTCTAGAACATATCCCAGAAAATAGATTTTAAGTATTTCAATGTTGTGCACAATAAGGAAGTTCTTGCTTATACGTGCTACATAAGTCCAAGTTTTTACATTTTGTTTCCCATTCTGTGATACAGGAATAGTACAGCTCCCTGAGAATTCCACAGAGGTGACTTGACCTTGTGTCTGTCTACAAAAGATTTTTCCGTTCTTTTTTAAGGCACTAAAGAAACACAAAGCACAGAGGTCATTTCTGAAAGTGATACATGGATGTGGACCATGGCACTATCAGTCTCTCTAACATTCTGTTCAGACGGTATTTCAGAAAAAGGCTGTTGGCAGTGTACAAGGAGAGACCCTCAGAAAACAGATCTTTCTACCATTCTTTTGAGCTGAATCTCCAGTTTTATGTACTATAGATGTTTTTGGCAATCAAGTTGGTATCATCTCCCAGCTGGAGGCCTTTACTTGGAAAGGGATGAATAATTAAACAGACTTCTCTCTAGAGATACCAAGTTGAAGTGTCTGGCTAATAGTGAAAGGTTAACAATAATAATCAGGGCACTTTGGTCTATTTCTAAGTCTGCTCAGGTTTTCATGACAGCCCAAGTTGTGACAATTATTCTCTCTGAGCCTCTGTTTCCTCACCTTTAAAGTGGGAATAATAGACTGATACTTTGTAAGTCTTCAATAACTAAACCCATATTAAAGAAGTCTATCATCCCAGGCATTAAAGTGACATAAGACTTGGACAGTACAAGACGGATGAAAATAGACCAGCACAAATGCAAACAACAAGCAAAAGATTGGTCTCTGGAGATCAAAGCAAAAATGCCTACAAATCAATAAGAAAATGTAAAGGGGGAAGCATTCACAGAAGATGAAATACAGTTTTCCAATAAACGTGTTAAAAAAAGATGCTCAAAGCTCATCAAAATTAAATGCCACTTTTCTCTCATCAAACTGGCAAAAATGTGGAAAAGCCTGAGAATAACATGATTTGAAAAAGATGCAATGAGATGGAAATACGCACTGCTGGTGGGAGTGTGCACAGGTTCAGTCACTTTGAAGAACATTTGGCAAAATCTATTAAAAGCTGAATCATTATACCCCATGGCCAAGCCATTCTACTTCTCAGGAACCAGAGAAACACTTGCATATGTGTGAGACATATGTGTGATTCCAAAAAAGAGCCTAAATGTTCATCAACAGAGGAATGACCAAATACATGGGGAAAATTCATACTCTGCATACTACCTAGTTCTAAATGGACAACAAAATTTACAACAAATGGTGGCTTCTGAAGGAGGCCCAAATTGGGATATCTAGAATCAAGAAGGTCTCTAAACCCTATCCATGGTGTATAATTTGTTTTAATGAGATTACATTTATGCATTTCCTAGAATTTAATTCTTTTAACACAGCAAGATAACCATATTATATTGTCCATGTTAATTTACAAAATCCAGCTGACTGCACAATCAATAGAAGATATACCTACAGTGATAAATATGGCCATAATAACTACCACAGGACTGAGGTGGCCGCCTCTTCTGATGCTTTCTCTTTCCTCTGAGAAACTGTAAACCACAGCACACCTGGTTCTAACAGCCCAGAGGTTTAATCCTTCCCAGGGGCGATAATTAACATTTTTAATGCAGGCAATTTACAATCAATAGCATTAACAACTGCTGCTCTTATCTACTTTCACTGGGGTGTGGAAAAAATGGAGAAATGTGTTAGAGATGTTAAAAAACTGAGAAGACAGAATGGAGCAGGATCCCTTGGAACCAGGGAGCGATTTTTCCAGGAGGAGGCCATGAATTTAGGAAGAAAAGATCTAGAAGTTGGACTCTGGCATGATATGCAAAGCCCTTCACATTCTGGGATTCAGCCCAGAACCTTAACTCTGTTTCTTGTAGCCTAGTGGACAGAGTTTGTGCCAAGTGTTAAGAATCAGACCTGTGACAATGGAAGGGTGTAACTTCCAAAACAGAAGTACCAGATGAAACACAGTGACCAGTTCAACAACAGTCCATTCTATTCTAATCCATTTGCTGTTTCTTGCATTAAGAAATCTCAGAAACTCTATCCACAGAATCACCCTATCTTTGCTAAAGGAAAGAAGAATGGGAAAAGACACCACCTTAGGTTTTTTGCTTGATCACATACTGCACTCCCCGCCCTACACCCCAGAAAAACAGGTTGAGTCTGTACACTTTTTCTTTCCCATCACATATCACATCTGTAATAATTATTTTTGTGTACCTATTTGTTGCCAGCTTTCAAGTGGAATGTAAGCTACATGAGGAGCAAAGACTATCTCACTTGCAAACTGCTACATAAACAGTATCTGGCACATGGTAGGTGCTCAACAAATGCTTTTTGAATTTGGGAACCAGAAATACTTCCAGAAATGCAGCAAGAAGCACAAAGTAAAATATGTGATGGTGTGATGGTGAGATGGCTCACTGAACAGAGACACTGGTTAGGAAAGAGAACAATGTCTATCTTGTAGGGAACCATTTCTGTCCCTAAAGGCCATCAAATTCTAAGATGTTACTAGAGTCTTTGCTGCAGCTCTGCAAGTTGCCTAAAAATTAGAAACCTTCATGCCTGTGGTACTACAAAGGAGAAAGGGGGACTCATTACTAAGTTTCAAAGTTTGACTTTAGCTCAACTAAGACTTTTACTCTTTACCCATTAATGACAAGACTGGTACAAAAATAAGAACAGCAACTTCCTTTTTTATTTAAAAAAAAAAAAAACCCTGAACTCTGAACTTCCTCTCTGTTAACCACAACTTACTACTGACTTTTACTTTGGTAAAAACATTGCCAAATAAATAATAATCAAGCACCTTATTAGTGCTGACTGATAGTTTCTACCCTGAACTCTGCCTGGTGCACCATCTTCTGATTCCACCCTTTAATAAAACAGCCACTCCTGGTACCCTGATCAGAAAGGAACAAACTAGCTCATGCTGTCATGAAACTGCTCAGCTCAACTTTGGAGCTGCTGCACTTCCACTTCCAAAGAAGACACTCCCCATGCCAAAGCGAAAGTGAGCCCACACTGGCAAAATACTCTAAAGCTCAAATCCACAACTACATAACCCTGGAAGGCACTGGGACACTGGGGATGCTGATGCAGAAGCCCGAGTTGGGGCCCAGGCCCCATCATTTACTACCTCTAAGACACTGAAGAACTGACTGACCTTCTCATGGCACCAGTTTTCCCATATGCTAGAGAACAAGAAGTCTGTCTTTGATATAGTCAAGTAAACTTCAAATGGATCCAATATTTCGGCAAATAACAAGTACAAGCTATGGAAAATTTCTTTTAAAACATTTTTTAACCTAAAAGCACTAAAGAGTGAACAAAAGAAAACAGAGCCTAGAGGAAGTTAAAAATTTGAAAGGAAGGATGGCCATTTTACACCTTCTATCCTGAGAGTGAGCTGCAGTCAGCACTGAAACTCCAGTATAAAATTCCAAGACCTTCTGGCATGGAGAACAACAGGACAGATTTCAGGTCATCCATAGCTGCTGGAAAGTAAGGACAAAATTCAAAAATAGAGCCAAAAGAAGGGAGTCCCAAATGCTTTGTATAAACTCTATCCAAGTGTTTAGCTGACTCTTGAACCACGCATGCCTGAGGAAGCCTCAAAGAAGACTCAAAGATAAATTTAAAAATTAGAATTGACATTTGAGCTGATACCAAGAGGCAGTTCATTGTCCAGCAAAGACAACATCTTAATAAAGCAAAAACATCAACACTATTCAAAGAAATACAACAGAATCCAATCCCCACAACATAACATTCACAATGTCCAAGATACAATCCAAGCTAATTGACATATGAAAAATCAAGACAAGATGACCCAATCTCAAAAGAAAAACTAATAAGCCAAGAAAAAGAGAGGGGATATGTCTATTATTTTAGAGAATAACATGAAATTACAGGAGATCCAATGCAATCAAGCTGCAAATAACAGAAAATCTATCTTGAAACAGTTTAAGCAATTAGAGAATTAATTATCTCACAAAACAAATTTTCAAAAGATAAGACTTTATCAAAGCTCAATGATGTCACAGCTTAATGACTTTAAGGAGACAGTTTTCACCATGTTTCCACACTGCCACTCACAGCATGTCAGCCTTATACCTCGTAGATAAGTTAGCTGTTGCAGTTCCAAGCATAACATATAGGTATGCCATCAAGTACTTCAAGAGAAACCCTTTGCCCTATGCCCCTTTTCTTTCTGCTTTGTACACTTCCAAGTAAGGATGTAATTCCCAGAGATAATGCAGCCTTCCTCAGTCCAATGACATTTTGAAGGTGGCAGAGCAAATAACTGGGAAGAGCCTGAGTTTTTGATGATTCTGTTAAGCCTCTCATTAAACCAACTCTGAAACCACCTCCTTCCAGGCAGCTTAACTGTTCTATTACTAACAACCAAGCCATCCTATTTGGGAAAAAAATCAGAATTGAAAAACTAGTAATATGTACTACAAATGGAACACAAAACTGGAAAACAATTAAAATTTAAATTATTAAATTCAAGCAGGTACACTGCTCTCAGTATGCTTCATTCCATCCAATTTAAAGCATTATTTGCATGCTTAGATGTTTAAAACATGATAGCACCAAACTGAAATATTTTAAACAAACAGAAAATTTAAGAATAATTTTTAAAAACCTATGCAATTTCATGTTATCTAATGTCATATACCACTAAAATTGGAGTGCTTCCAATAATATGCTTTAGATTTTTAAAAAATATATTCCTGTATTAGTAACCCCCAAATCTTTAATTCCATCCCTGACTTATCATTTCCAACTGCCTTTGGATAGTGAAACATGGATATACCACAGGTATCTTAAACTCAACATATCCAATGCAGAAATCACTCTCTTCTCTCCAAACTATGCATCAAATATTCAAACCAGAACTCCTTCAATAGCTAAAAATATTCACATTACTTTTTTCCCCTGCTATATCCCAGCCGAGGTTCTACTGTGCCTTACACAAACACTATCATATTTGATCCAGACAACTCTATGAAATAAGTGCTGCCATTATCACTCACTCCTTTTATAAAATGAGGAAGCTGAGGGTGAGACATTTGCCTGAGATCACAGATTTGAATGCAGATCTAATTTCTTTTTTCCTTCTTCAGAAAGAAAGGCCATCAGGCAAGAATTTCTCAACTGGCCTCTAAGCTTCTTTTGCTTATTGCACATTTTCCCTTCATTTCTCAATTCCACCTGTGTTCTCTCCTCCCACTGTACCCAAAATTGTCCTCCACTGGTTCCTTTACTCCTCTTCGGGCTTCAGACTTAAAGCTGTCAAACGCATCATCTTGCGAAGAGTTCTTTATTCCTTCTTTTCAATCTCTATGGCCTTCTTTTTTGCCCTTCCAAATTTGCCTGGCTACTTGCACGCTTTTACGGATTTCTCTTCCTCAAAACTCAACTAAGAACTCTTAGCACCACCCCCAGGACTCTAGGAATAAGTTGTATCTCATATTTGTCCTTCTTCCCACCATCACAGCACATATCACAGCGAGTTATTAGTTTAAGGATCTGTTCTATCAGCCACAAGGCTGCTTCAGGGCAGAAGCATGCCTTATTTTTCTATTTTTTCCCATTACATCACAGGGCATGCCACAGGGGTATCACAGGAATGTGCCAACTAGACCTCTCCTTATACATTACTCTCTTACAAGAGTGTTTTTGAAAAGATACACAGGGATCTCAGACTTTCCACATCAGATCCCATACCTTGCTATACCACCTCTTGCGCCCTGGCCAAAACAGCTTAGTGCTACTGGCAGAGCATGGCAGGGTGAGGTGAATCTGCAAGCTTTGGTCATCCTCTTCAAGTACAGTCGGTCCCCAACTTAGAATGGTTGAGGTTAGAATGAAACCACACCTGAGATTTAATATAATCTTTTCCCAGACTAGCAATGTGCAGTTAAAGACTCCAACCAACACTCAATATATAGAGAGTGCTGTTAAGCTATAACATTTGCTATACGAAGTGTGTTTTTGTGCCATTTTAGTTAAGGGTATTTTCACCTGACAATGGATTTACCAGAATATAACCTTATCATAAGTCAAAAGGTAACATGTACTTCTTAGCTTCAAGACAAAGGGCAGATCGCTTAATGTATTTATGAAATTAATGTAACATACCTCCTGGGATACTGCGACCATCAGTGGGACCACGTGTGTGAAGCATTCAGCTCAGTGTCTCAACAAATTATAACAGCTAGTTCCATTCCATGCTAGTGACTGCAGTATGCAAACCTCTTCTTTCCAAATGACTCAAGGGCTTTCACAGTTCTCAGCCTGTCCCCCCAGCACAGAAACTTAGGCATGAAGAAATCAACTGATTGTGGTCACAGGATCACCGAAAGCCGTGAACTAGAAGCCACTTCCTGAATTCTTTATTCAAGAGTATGGCAAAAAACTCCCTTATGGAGAAAAAAAAAAATGGAAACAGTTCTTCCACTAGAGAAATTCCACTTCCGGTCAAATATGCTACTGCTTCATCAACTCCAGTGGCAGACATATACCCCTGACCCTGCAAATGGGCTTTCTCACCATCATGCACACCAGAGGCTGCCTGATTGTCATTCTGTCTCACTCTTCCAGGCCACCCAAGTCCTTCACCTACCAAGACACTCAGACTCTGGTTCAGATTCACCTAAATTCAACCTAGGCTCTGGAGTTCTTTAACAAATCCTTATCTCCTCTAACCGTGAATCCTTACTTAAGAATTGGGGATAATAGTACTAGCAAATTTTAGTGGAAAGTGAAGATTCAAAGGGATAAAGTTTGTGAAATGACCAGCTTGTGACAACATTCAAATATTAGCTGCCTTCCTCCTCTTCTTCCTCATCCTCCTCATCAGTTCCAGAGCTCTGCCTTCCCCTTACACAATCCTGAACTCAAACCCAGGACTGAATTGTAACTGCATATAACTTATGGAAAAGCTCTATTCTTTCTGCCTTGGTTTTCTCAGCACAAAATGAGAACAGTGATAGCAGCAACCACCTAGAGCTGTTGTGAAAATTAAATGAGTTAATGTATGTAAAGTACTTAAAACAATGCCAGGCACATACTGAGCACTCAGTAAATGTCAGCTTGAGTCAGCAGCATTGTTAATCTTATTTGAAGATGTCCAGGAAATGGAAAATTCCTTCGGCTTACCTGCTTCACTAATACAGCCCCTTTGAGAGACTAGACACATACACATTCTCATTTCTCTCTCTCCTTTCCTCCCTCTCTCCCTCTCTCCTTCTTTCTCTTCTCCCTCATCCCTCTCCTCCCTCTCCCTCTCTCCTTTTGCCCTCTTCCTCTTTCTCTCTCCTACTCTCTTTCTTCCCTTTTCCTCTTTCTCCTCTTTCAAGAATGCCTAGCGCAAGCCTAGCCCTGATTTCATTTTTATCTCGGACTTGGCTTTTTGTCCCACCTGGAGTGCGCTGACTCACTGATGGCTCTTGGGCCCCAAATCAGAGAAGGCCAGCAGGGAAACACAATGAGGCCAGCTGTTATCTGGGTCCCTATATATCCAGATATACCAGAGAATACAAATACACACTGAATCTCAGCCCTTAGAAGCCCCAGATGGAGGCAGCACTCTGCAGAGTCCTTCTGTAGGGATCCAACCCACCCCTGAGCTGGCACACTGTTCCCACACCTCCGAACAGCTCTGTACAGCCCCTACACACCTCCTCCTTCCTCACTCTGTGTGGATTCTGCTCATAAAACACTTCTTTCTTAACACATTGTCCCTCAGGATAAGCAGCTCCCTCTCTGCAGGAGAGGGACAGCTCTCTGCCAGCACTTGACACAACACTGACCTGACACTTCATCCAAGTGTCACCAAACCAGTTCCACCAAAACCAGTAATTCCATCTTTTTAAGGAAGCTTTTATATCATACTTAAAATTCTATTGGAAAAAAATAACGTTTGTCTGGGCTATGCTAAAGATCAAAGATGATAATGAAAATAATCTTAGGATATTGTATTGTGTAGAAATAAAACTTCTAATTATAAAGAACTCAAAACAATGCACTTATACCATCCTTAAAAATAAACTAAGCCTCAAGAGTCTATGGGTCAATTTCATGAGCTTCTTCTCTATACTCTTCACAATAATTTTTAAACTATGTTAACCATTGCTCACAGTTAGAAACACAATTTACACTTTGACCCAGCTCACACATGCCTGTCACACATATACATAAAGTAAAAAATTCATGAAACAATACTCTTTCTGAGGGTGATGCATTCTGATATTTTCTGATTTGGCCTTATTTTTTCCTGGTGTTCGTGACTTACCAAGTTGACTTAATGATCCTTTAATGGCTGACAGTCCCATTTTTAAAATAAGTGCATATAGGAGAATTCAAGAAAACTACCACAAGTGGAGCTATAGTATATGTAAAGAAAGAGTCAAACACAACAAGGGTTTGGAGTCATGGACTCCAGGTATAGATACTGCCTGGAATCTTCTGTGACTCAGGTGAGTACAACATAGAGAAGTGGGATGAGGCACAAAGCCCCAAGGTATGACCGTGAATCCCTACTCACCTTTCTGTTTGTCAGATGACCTTGGGCAAACCATTCCCATACCCTTAAGACATCAGATTAGGACTCTCTGGAAATGGTATTCCAGTTCTGGTAAGTTCCAGTCTATGAATCTTTGTCTAGTAACTAAATCAGTTTTGTGCAGGAACCGAAGGAGGAATAATTTGAACTAAACCTCTAAGGGAAGAAGTGAGTGGACCCCATGGTTCATCCTCCAGTGTCTCCCTCACCAAGGTACTCACTCCTGCCCCCAACTGTTGACAATGCTGAAGCCACTGGCCCACAGCTATGTCTTCCTTGGAACTCCTCCCTTGTCTAAGGTAATGGCACCCTCCAAAGAGCAGCCCACAGCCAATGCCTACTTCATGCAGGTCCTCGCTGTCTCAAATCTAAAGGTTTGAAGGGACTTCCTAGCTCCAGGCAGGGGATCAGCTTTAGCCTATAATTCAACTATTGCATCAAGGCTCAACTTTTTCCTTTTGTTGCTCCACCCAAACCCCTACCGGTGTTTATTCCCAAATAACGAGCAATTTAAAATAGGCAGAAATGATTATAAGTTGGAGTTGCGAAAAGAGAACTACAAGTATGTGAGAATGGTGACTTTAAAGCATCTTTACGAATTATATTTTTTTCAGAACTAATATTTAATGAGCAATACATGATTTTGCATGCTCCTATCTCATTGAATCCAGAAGCAGCCCAGGAGGAAGATTTTGTGCCATAATCTTTGTTTTACAGATGAGGACACTAAAGATTAAGAGAAATTGTCAAGACCCCTCTGTGATCAGTGGAGAAGCCGAAGTCTGAACCCATGCTTCTAACCAGTGTGTCACAAGGCCTCATCTACAGCCCCATCACAGCTTTGTGATCACTTTTACTATACTGTATTACTTGAACTCGCTCACACATCGATCTCCTTCCTAGGAGACTTCCTATCTCCCTCCTCAAGAGCAGAGCCTTTTGTTCTTTTCTCTGACTCCCAAGCTTTAAATGCAGCGCTGGTTGGTACTAATGGTAGCATTTAGTTGTATGATCCAGTAGTAATGGCAGCAGTATTCATGTTCTATGTGCACTAAATCTTGGGGTGTATCATTTACATATAACATCATTTGGCCCCATCACGTCCCTGTGAAGTGAGTATACTATTATCACCACTTATAAACAGTAGATCTTTACTTGGGACCTATCATAGATTCGAGTTCATTTGAGGTGATGCATACCAAACAAGGGCATGTGTTGGAGAACTAAACAATCCCAAGGCACACAATCAAAGTGGCATGGTTAAGTTCCAAAACTGTCACAAAATATTTGCAGCTTCTCCCATTCAAAGGACTCTTCTCTCCTCTATTTCCATCTTTATTTTAGCAGCAAGCTTACAATTTGTTTTTACAGGCAAACTATGAAGAAGCAACACTGCAATTTCTGAGCATGGGCTTAAAGCCCTGAAGCCTCTTTCCTCATGGACTCAGAACGCAGCCACATCAGGTAACCAAGCTTGGAGTAACCAGATGGACAAAGACAGACTATCTGAAAATAGCCCCCCGCCATGTCCCGGAATCCCAGATGATTCCTCAGCCTTTGAGTGAGCCCAGCCAAGAACAGACAGACAACCCAGCTGAGCCCAGCCCAAATCAATGACCCACAGAAACCAAAGTTTTTTAAAAGGGTGATTATCTCAAGCCACTAAGCTATTTGTTAAACAACAATACAAAATTCATTTGTTTGCAGACAAATATATAGAAGTAAAACCACTGAAGAATTCTTTTATTTGAGAGATGACAGATGAGTAAATGAAGAAGAATAAACTGGTGATTCCACTTACTTGACTCACATCTTAGCATTTAGGATGTCCAGTGGCAACCAGAAGAGGCAAGAATTCTGGTCAACTAAAGAATGAGACATTCTGACAAGAATCAGATTGATCTAATAGTTAAAATATTTATTTTACTCTTTCACTTTATTTCACTCTTAGCACAATCAGAATTTGCTTTACTGTAAATGGATCCTGGTAACCTTGATAAGATAGAGAAAGCTGGAGTTTCACACATCAGTTTTACTGGTCAAACAAGAGATAAAATTGGACACATCACCCCAAAGGAAGTAAAAGAAAACTATTGGCATTAAGAATTGGAGTAGGGTTTGCTGTGTTTGCCAAAACCTGTTTCCTCTTCCTCCTAGACACAGAGACCATCAACCTATTCTGCTGTCTCTTGTAGTTGCAGTGGCCTAGTGCCGCATTTGTCAGCAACAGAATGAGAGCAGAAGTGCTATACATTCCTTGCAGGCTGAAATGAGTGTGTTCTCTTATCCTCCTGTCCCCCATTCACTAGTCCAGTGGAGAGGACCTGGAGCCTTGCCTGCAAGTCTGTGTAGAAGACTGCCTGACCAGAATCACCTGGATTGATCAGTGATGCAAATGAGAAATAAATCTGTCAAGCCACAGAGACTTCAAGGTGCATCTGTTACAGCAGCTTCAGTAGGTTCTTACTTGTACCTTCACTAATACGGAATTTTAAAAATCTAACTCTTGCTGGGGATATAATTCAGTGGTATAAGTGCCTGCCTGGCAAGTGTAAGGTCCTGAGTTTGATTCCCAGTACCAAAAAACAAAACAAACAAAAAAAAATCTACCTCCTAAAAATTGTTTGTGAGCTAGTTTTCCTGGTAGTAACAGAGTTATATTATTGGGTAAGAAAATTGTCACAATGCCCTGGCTTCTTTGTTGTACAGTTTGTAACCGATGGGCAACATTAAAACAGGAAGCAGATGTCCCCCAAGAAGGCAAACAGCACCATCCCTCAACGGGTAACTCCATAAGGTGCCTGTCTCCATACAAATTTCACTTCTGTACACACACACACAAAAAAAAGTCCCAGCTAACATTTCTCAAGTTCAGTTCCAATAATTTAAGACTGGTACAGTGGTGTGCACCTATAATCCAAATTATTAGGAAGGTGGAAGCAGGAGAATCACAAATTCTAGGTCCACCAGGGCAGTATAACAAGATCTTCTCTCCAAAAAAATCTTTGTAAAACTTTGTGCCTTTTAAATTTTTATTATTAAAGCATAATAGAAAAGTGGGCATACATGAATGGAATCACACAGACACAAAAGTGTACACTTTATATGATTCTATTTACTTGAAGTTCAGGAACAGTGAAATTAGTCATTGATGATATTGGTTAGAAGGACCACTCTTCAGGGGTCTGGTAGGGAGACGCTGCTAGAAGTGCTGGCAGTGCTCTGTTCCTTAGCTTGGGCACTGGTTACAGGGGTGGATTCAGGTTGTGGAAGTCATTAAGCTAAACACTCACACCCAAATCAAATGACTCCCTCTATTCATTTATTTCTTCTCTGTACTGCTCATTCATTTAATAAGTATTGATTAAGTATATACCATCTGCCAGCAGTGGAGCAAAGTAGCCTGGAAAAAATGGAAAGCGAGCTGGATATAGCCTTTCCACTCATGCAACTTATGCTTTCCTGGGGAAGACATCTGTCAAATGAATAAAACACTCAAATATAACATAAGAAAATGTAAAAATGACAAAGAGTTACAAAATTATCCAAAGGAGGATCTGATTTGGAAGGTCAGGGAATGTCTCTCTGCAGAAGGAACATCTGAGCTAAATTCTAATAGATGAGTAGGATGCAAGAGGAGGAAGAGAAGAGTAATCTGAGCTGAAAAGAGCATGTGTAAAAGTCCTGTGGTGGGCAAGGGTGTATCATGACTAAGGAAAATCAGCAGGATCTTCAAATGGAGAGAAAAAATATGATGCAAAGTGAGTTCAAAATGGGGCTTATAAGGATCCAGATCAGACAGAAACTTGTAATCCAAGTAAAGAATTCTAGACTGGATCCTGGGAAAAATAGAAACGCAGCCACTCAACAATGGATCTACAACTGAAATAGAAGGAAGTCCTTCGCCATTCTATGTCAATCCTGCTTCCCTAAGTTTGGTCAAAACAAAATTATCAATCCCCCAGCCATAAATTTTGTTGTGTTATTTACCTAGGTATCTATCCAAAACACTATCCACAAAAAAAAAAAAAATTCAATATAACTATCAAAATTGTCACTTGCAGCATTGCCTAAATTCCAACAAGTAGTCTCTACCATTAGAGAGGAAAGGAAGAAATTCTATATAGGGTTATTGTCTTATATTATTTTCTTGTTGCTGAGTCTCAATAACCAACACTCACAACTTAAAGGAGGAAAGGTATATTGTGGCTCACAGTTTGTAGAGATTTCAGTCTATAGACAGGTAGCTCCATGGTAGCAGCATAGTACCAAGATATGGTAGAGGAAGAGCAGCTCATGGCATAGAGGCAGGAAGCAGAGAGAGTGAAAGGAAAAGCAGGGAAGAGAAAAACCCTACCAGGCTGTGCCCCCCAGTGACCCATCTCTAGGGACCAGATCCCACCCCCTAACAGCAGGTCAGCTGTAAACTCACGGTCATACCCAACCATGATCCAGTCACCTCCTAAAACCCGTCTATGAGCACATGAGGTTTTAGAGGGGACATCTAGAGATAAATCCTAACAGCTATCCACAAAAATTACTCATTATCACAGGTAAACAGAAGCCCTGCAGACTTTACCCTCCACCTTAACCCACACTACTTTCCAGCTTCTTTGGCTCAGAAGAATACAAAACAGGCCACTCAAAGACTGAAATGGATTTAAGAGGTGACATGATCAGAAACATATTTAAAATTTTAATATTATCTACATGTTTCCAAAAATGAGGTCAGCGGATAGGGTGATCACAGATTTCAATTCAAATATCTAAGGTTTCACACAAATTAAAACATCACAAACCAGGAAAGAAATAATTTCTCAGAACACATTATACTCACCCATACAAAAGACACCTCTCTGCTCCCTGATAAATCTCCCTCCCTCTCCCTCTCCCTCTCCCTCTGTCTTTCCTTCTCTCTCTCTTTCTCTCTCTCCCTCGCTCTCCTTCTCTTTCTCTCTTTTCTCATTCATCATCAATGGTGACTCCTGCTTCTGACCCCAGTGTGGTACACAAATCCATTCTTGCATCGTCTATTATTTCAGAAGCTTTCATGTCACTTCCCCCAATAAAATTATAAACTCAGAAAGGACAAGGACAGTGCCCAGCCCTCACAAGAACAGAAAGAGCAGCCATTTATGAAGTGCTTACTACAGTTCAGCCAAGGTGCTAAGGAAACACTTGACATCAGTTCTACATAGTAGGTGCTATGCAAAAACAAAAGCTATAGAGGATAGGTAATTTGTCAAGATTCCATAGCAAGAAGTCAAGATTTGAACCAAAGCCTTCTGTCTCCCATACACAAAAGCAGTCCCACTGCACAGCATGTGCCCGGGAAGCACGTGCCACTGGGTAAGTGACAGCAGCTGAGAGAAAAAAGGAGTGGGAGGATTCCTTTCAAAGGAAAAATCATTTCCATGGCCCTCCGCACCTAAGGATGCAGTGAAGAAAGATATCCCTATTGTTAGAACCATAAAAATAACCTTGTAACCACCCCTCAAAATAGAACAATCAACAGTATGACTGACATCAAATTCCAAATGTCTCTTTAGGACGTGAAAAATAGCAGCAGCCCCTAGATACTCTGTGAACACTCCCCCGCTGCTCCAAAATGACCATTTCAATTTCATCTCCCTGACCTCTAACCCCACAAGCCTGGAATTTCAGGATTGGAATCACAAAAATTATTGTTTTAAAATGCATCTCATACTCCCCTTTTTCAAATATTAGGCCACTTCACTTGCCCCCAAACAGCCCACTCTGAAACAATGACAACAGTTACTTCCTAGTGACTACACCTTATTCATCCACCAAATCCAGATCCTGCTATGGGAGGAGGAGACATTTAACCTCCATCAGTTCCTCCCTCACACATCCTTCCTGCTCCTTGCAGGTGATCTGTTCTCTCTTCTTTCCTCTACCTGTTCGGTCCTCTGCCCTCATCCCACTGTCAGTCTGGACTGTTCCCAAATGTCACCTCTTCTGTGAACTTTTCTCTACCCTTCCCAGAACAGTAGGGATGCCATCTAATGGTTTTACACCCTGGTGGAGCACTTTTTATTATGTATCAGAACTAATTTGGTCATGCACTATCCTTCCTTCAAAATATCAGGAGAAACTTTGAGGGCATTAAGAGTCTTACTTCTTGTGTTAGTTTCCTTTCTCTCATTGCTGAGGCAAAATACCAAACACCCAAAATTAAGGGAGGAAAGGTTTCTTTAGCTCACAGTTTGTGGAGGTTTCAGTCCGTAATCAGCTAGCTCCAAGGCAGAGTGGAGTGGCACAGGGGCAACCATTCAAGGCAGCAAAAGCAACAAGAGCAATAAGGGAGAAAAATAGTCTCCCCGCCACCCTGTGCTCTTGTTGGCTTCTGCCACCTTGAACAGCTACCCACTGTAGCCTCAAAACTGAAAAAGTACAAGACTTTGCTTTAAGGAGAAAACTGCAGGGTACCATGTTCCAGAATGACAGTGGCACAGAAAATTTGTTCCTCAGAATTGAATTCAGAGTGCCCAGTGATCCAGGCATTTGACCTCTACAGCCAAGAGACAGAAGAAACCTGTCTACTGCCAGCTGGAATAAGACCTTCACATCATCCACATGACACTGGTTTTAGGTGCATGTAGAATGCAAGAGGTGTGGGGTTAGGAAGCCTTCCTCCCTCATTTCAGAAGGTCTGGGAAGCCAGGCAGTGTGCTCCTGACAGGGCAGTGTATGAAACTATAAGGGTGAAGGAAAGGTACAGTGGCGATCCCAGACATTTGAAAAAGCCAGGAACATGAATCACCTAAGAAAAGCTTCATGGAGGGAGAAAAGGGCCTAAAAGAGAAGCTGTGGGAGTTATAACCACCAGAAGCGCCATAGGGCCATGTGGAGTCATACAAGGCCTTTGGAATTCACACCTTGCCACGGATTGTAAGGGATGTTGAACATGGAACTACAGGACTTAATGTTTGCCCTGCTGGATTTTGGACTTGCTTTGGTTCCAATTCTTTGTATTCCTGTTTGTAACTTCTGGAATGAAAATGTGTATCTTGTGCTATTGAATGTAGGAAGTGTTTAATAACTTCTCATTTGTACAGTGGCTGTCAGCTAACAGTTTGCCTTACATCTCAGAGGAAACTTGGGACTTGGACTTTTCAGGAATGCTAAAGCTGTTAGAACTTTGGAAACTCTTAGAGATAGACTAAATGCCTTTTACATAAAGGGATGCACATGAGTCTTTTGTTCTTCCCCTTCTGCTGGACTACAATTTCCATGGAGGCAGGGCTGACTTGTTTGCTGCTCTAGTTCAAATGCCTAAAATAGTACCTGATTTAGGATAGGCAGTCTATGAGTATTTACTGAATGAATAGATAGATGGATAGATAGATAGATAGATAGATAGATGATAGTCTGATAGATTTGGAAATAAGTGAATAGGTGGATGTGAAAGGGCTGGATAGACATGTGAATGATGGATAGGTGAGTAGATGAAGGCAAAATCATGTTTTGCCTGTCCCCAAGTTACAGAGCCATGAAGAAAAAGTCAAGGCTTAAAATCAGGTCTGTTCAAACCTGGATTTTCAATTTTATGCAGACTTCCCAGAAGCCCAAAGTTTCACCTCTACAGCATCAAGGTGAAAGGAGAAAAAAAGCATCTTAGAATTCCCTTTATCACATGGTTATAGTTGAAGGAATGATGTTGCATATCTTTGTGTTTGTTGGGGCGGGGGTGTTGCTGTTTGTTTTTTCTTTTTTGAGACAGTGTCTCATTATGCAGTTCAACCTGGCCTTGAGCTCATTTTATAGGCCAGGTTGGTCTCAAACTCACAACAATCTTCCTGCGTCAGCCTCCCAAGTGCTGGAATTATATGTGCGCACCACTACACCTGGCTTGATACTTCATATCTTGAACCAATTAATTTCTATCTACTTAGGAAATGCCAACATTTCAAGAGGAAAATCAGACCCCATGTCCTCTAGGTGTGAGTTTCCCTTCAGACTTTGAGAACTCTCCACAAGGAACGGGACATATCTGGGAGACAGAAACAAGCATGACAGAGAGCAACATAAAAGTAACAATAATGGTAATGGTTAAAAGATTGACACCTCTGAATAAAAACTACCATCTCTACCATACCCTGCCCTTACTATGATTTGCAACCCTGTGGAACACTGAGCTTCCTTCCACTAAATGCTTCCAGGAAAAACAATGAAATTCTCCTTCTCTATTCATAACAAGGAACAGTCAGTACAAAATCCAGTCCAGAGATAGAACAAGATCAGGCTCAATATTAGATAAAAGTAGAAAATAAATAAATAAATGATTTATATATGGAAACTAAAATATATTTATCCTCTGACAAATTCTCTTTTACAGTAAAAACAAAGAAAACTCAATGACTGTTTATAAAGTTTATCCAGATTTGTATTAGAAAGGTACTATAGACATGTTAGCAAGAAACTGAAATTTTTCTCTTTAATGGAAGAGAATAAATAATCCTTTTCCTTATGGGATTCAATACTGTCTAATGCAAAAACTATTGAAACTTTTTCTTCCAAATGAGAGAAAACACTGCTTAAGTCACAGGAATAATATAGCATACAATGAATGAATCTATGAGAGTGGGAAGCACAGTAAGGAAGTATTTCAGAGGCAACGTAAGTAATCCCATTCCCCTTGAAAACTAGCTTTCAGCTCATAAATGCCTCTCACTCAAATGCTCCTTTTATTTATTTTCCATCTATAGGCTCAGACTTGCTCTTCCACCTCTGAAATTACATGATTTTTCTGCTTTGGAACAGCCACCTGAAATTGCAACCCTGAACAAAAAGGAAATGAGCTCATTATCTGAGTTATTAACTAAGAGGAGATGAAGTTCTCTGTCATCCTAGGAGAGACGCCATCATACAGTAGCAATCTAGTGCTGCCAAATTCTCCTTTTACAGATACGGCACAAATGAATCAGGAGTCTCCCTCCAGAATGTCACAAAGACGGGCCTTGTGCATATCTTTATCTAAGCCATGAGCAGTTTCATGATATAAATTTTTAGCTACAGACCCTTGACAACTCACACTTTTTCCAGTTACCTCAAAAAAATGGAAAGCTGGAATTTGGGTTTTTAAACCCCCAGACCAAAGGCATTACCAGCTCCATCTCCTACCCATATATGAATTAGCTTCCTAATATACACTGTCCTAGCACTTAGCACATTTCCTTCAAAGTACTTAATAAAAGTGAAATTAAATCTCAGTGTGATAATTTGTAGGAAATCTTATGTCCTCTTATTACACTGGAAGCTGTGTGACAGTAGGAATCTTCTTGAGAGCATTTGCCATTGTTTTCTTGCCACCTAAAATAGTTCCTGACACACAGAACATAATTAGTGAGTACTTTTTACAATGATGGATGGAAAGAGGCATGAATGGATGAATGGATAAAAAATGCATGGATGTATGTAGTGAAAAGACAAATTTCCTACCAGATTTTTAAGTAGCCATCACACCTCCAAATGCCATCCATAAAACACTGTAGATGTTACATTCTGTATAAAAAATGGTCAACATTCTATCTATGGAATATGATGCAATTTTAGTAGAGAGACAGGATGAATGAATTCAAAGAACTCATTTAAAAAACAGAGAGAGACTAAGCCTTTAAAAGCATCATACCAAGACAGTGAACTTCCTGATGATACACCTGCCAACCCAAAAACCAGCTGGACTGCAGAATCAAAAGACATGAATATCAATTTTAATTGTACTCAATAACTTAACTATCTGCAGCTGAAAAGCACCAAAAAGAGAGGCACATTTTCAAAACCATGACATACTGATCTATGTATATATGAAGACAGAGAGACAGATGGGGACAGACATAGAGAGAAACAAGGACTCTGACAATAAGAATGTGAAGAATGTATATGAATTATTTTCAGACCCTCAGTTCTTCATGTGACCAATTATCTTCTCTTGTACGTTTTCCTTTATTGACCTACATACATTATAAACATGCCTATCTGGTTTTGAGTAGTACTTGCTGAATAGCTAGTACTGGAAATAATATATTTTTAAAAATTAGTTTCTAAGAAGCTGTGTATTATATTAACTAGATTTTCAAAGGTCATATTTTCCATATTTACTTAGAAATGCATTTTGTGCTCATTAACAAAGTTTCAGACTTCCCTTTAGTGCTCTAGAGCTCAAAATGAATTTGCTCTTACCTCTCCAGCAAATCAACCCACCTTTGTAAGACCCAGTGTTAACCCACTGAGAATGTTCTTATTTCAGTTGGGACATTGAACCTGAAATCCCAGTTTAAGTGAAAAAATAAAAAGAATCAAACCATCATCACACACGAAGTCAAAAAGCTTCTCTTCTTATATCCACAATGAAACACCCTCCCCTTTCAAAATAAACCGAAAGGTAAACAGAGTTTGGCTCACAGGACTCTGGGATCTACTTCTAGAAAGGGCAGAAACAACAGAATCCACCTCCAGAATCCACAAGAACATGCAACCTGTCTTGGTGATTTTTTTAAAAAATGGCTCCATTTACGATTTTACTGAGAAAGTTCAAGCTAAAGTACATAGTGCTCCATTATAAATTCATAGGGAAAACTATGCCAAAAATAAAATTAACCTTTGATTAATTTTCTTTCATCTTTTTTCTTTCTGTATTTCTGTCTTTCTTTCTTGTTCTTTTTCTTTCTTGTTTTTGTTGTGCTAGAGATTGAACCCTCGGCCTTGTGCATGCTAGACTAGGGCTCTGCCACTGAGCTATATTCCTAGTACTGATTCACTTTTTATTGTATATATTTAATCTGAATGTGTTAAAGATTAGTATTGTTGAAAATAATAAAGATTTGTT
The DNA here is from genome assembly GCA_004027295.1 of Dolichotis patagonum. Taxonomy (NCBI): domain Eukaryota; kingdom Metazoa; phylum Chordata; class Mammalia; order Rodentia; family Caviidae; genus Dolichotis; species Dolichotis patagonum. The sequence goes on along the minus strand of PVJX010023053.1, from coordinate 4,557 downwards.
TTGTGGGATACTTTGGAGTTTGTTTTTTTTTTTATAATTTCACTCAGAGGGTTAAAAAAACATGTTTTTGAATTTACACAGGAAAGGGGAAAGGCTGATTTATGCTCTTCATAGTCAGAAAATTAGTGTCCTGGGGTTTTTTTAGAGTCAATGGCAAGTTCAGATTTTTCTCACAAAGAAAAATGATGTTAACCAAGCCTGGCTCTCTGAGTACAGACACTAAACCATGTACTCACTGGTGTTACCCAATGCTTATGCAGAAACATAACTAAGAAAACCCATCTAAGGACATGAAACAGACATAGTCATTTAATGAGTTGCAGAATTAACTCTGTCCCACTTTGACAGTTTCCTACTGCTAATCAAGTAATGATTGTCTCATTACTTGACACACACAGTAGATATTTTTCTCATACTACCTCATTACTCTGCACCATAATCCTATAAAGTAGACACAAGTATCACCATTTTACAGATGTGGAGACCAAGGCTACAACAGGTTGATGATTTGCCCAATGGTACTCAGTGAGTACGTGGCATATCAGAGATTAGAGTCCCATCCTTCCAGACTCCAATCCCACACTATGATTTTTTTTTCTTTTTTTGCAACAGTATGGATTGAATCAAGGGTTTTCTCACTAAGTTAATTCACCAGTCCTTTTTTAATTTTTTATCTTAAGACAAGATCTAAATGGTTGAGTTGCCCACATTGGGTTCAAACTTGAGATTCTCCAGACTCAGTCTCTGTAGTGCTTGGGATTACAGTGGTGTATTACCATCCCCAGTTTCCATGCTATGAATCAGGAATCTCTGTATTTTATTGTCTATTTATGCTGAAATGACTTTTTGAAAAAAGCTTTTTTTTCCTCTGCCAAACTGCAAAGTCCTCTTATGGCAATAAGTGAACTCCATTCAAAGGTTTGCCTCATTTACAGTTAAAACAAAAATGGCTCCTCCAGTGAAGGGAGGTAGGACTCCCTTGCTTGAATAAGGGGTCCTGTTCCTATCCAGAATTTAGGCAGTTTCACAGAAAGGACCTTCAGCTTCAGTCCTCTGTCACCAAAGGCACTTGAAACTACCTCACAGAAAGCAGTTTTATTAAAAACAGAGCGGAAACAAAAAGGGAGAAATTATGTGGCAGTCAACCTACAATATTGTCCTCAAGCAGTACAAAGAAAAGAAAATCTATTCTTAAGCTCCCCTGAGCACAGAAAAATCCATAATTTCCAGTGGTTTATGGACTTTCCATCCTCCTTCTCCCAACCCGTACCAGGATCCCTGACTCCCATGACAGTGTAGTAGAGCACGGGGCAGCTCTCAGTGAACTCCCTTGCCTTAGGATCATTCCACACACATCCTACCCAAAAGAGACACAGGTTGTGCCCTCTCACTGCTTCCCTTTTGAAGTGGAAACACCAGCACTCGGTGGGAGCATGGCTATCTGAAATTAACACTTCCCCACTTGATCCCCCGCAGCAAGGTGTGGCTACATGCTTAAGCTCTAGCTAACAGGATGCAGGCTGAAGTATCTAGAGACAATTTCCTTAAGTGATGCTGAGCATGTGTCCTTTGTTTTTCTTTGCTCTTCTTCTGCTTCCTGCTGACTGAAAGAAGGATGTGATATCTAAAGAGCCCTGTATCCTTCTTGGACCATGAGTTAATTATCTCTTTCTAAAGATGGTAGGGCAGAAAGCTGAAAAGAGCAAAAGAAACTGAGCTCTGGGATGCTGACTTACGTAAGAGAATACAGCCTTTTGCATTTTGTGTAATAATGCTAATCCTATGTCAAATAGCTTCACTTTAAGAAGAAATATTTGGTGCAAAAAAAATGATCACATAATAAGAAGCCCCAAGATTCCAAAATTAGTCCTGGGCATACTGAGTTCCAAGGATAGACTTCCCCACTTCCTGATGTTCTAAATCCTAAGCATCTCAATTCCAGGGACTGTCAATCCATTCTACCCTTTCTCTTCTCCCCCCTGCCCTAACACAAATGAAATATACTGTCCAAGCAGAGACATAAGATGACCAGATGTTCACAGTTGGATTTTTACTCCCACCTGCAGCCATCTCCATAGCAAAGCAATTCTGTACTGCCTGTCTTCTCATACACAGCTGTCTCACCATGGAGGTAGTTTGGGGACAATCACAAGACCCTAAATTTTTTGAAGGCTTACCCTATGCCAAGTTCTGATCCAAGGATCTTAGATATTCCAATGACTTAGAGCTGCTCCACAAGGTAAAGTATATACTATTTATTGGCCCCATTTTACAGATAAGGAGCCTGAGATACAGAAATGCTAAGAAATATACGTAGGAAGCCTCAAAGTGAGGATTCAAACCCAGTGACATACCTGGTAGTTTGTAAACATGTCTACTACGCTATGCTTTTACAAAGGTGGAGAGAAAGAAAGGTTATTTAAAACACACATACACACACATACACACACACACACACACACACTCCTATCTTTAATGTGTACATATTTCATTAGAAACTTTAATTTCAATGTTTTCTCATTATACCAGAAAATTATGATAATTTCCAGACTTTGAATAAAAGTATCTCTTGCTTCAATTGTGTTATACCTGGCATATTTCAACATGGTTTTCTAAGCTATCAGTAATAGTAGAGGGTGTGGCACAGAGGTTTAGAAGCAAAAACGTTTAAAAATCACTTCTGACCTCAGCAAGAGACAAAGATAGAAACCAACTCATGGAAGTGAAAGACAACCTCAGAGAAGAAATTATACATTCTGGCACTGAGATGCCATTGATTTTGAGAGGTCAAAGTTCTAGAAAATGATCTATGCTGTTTCCACCAGGGCCTAAACTGTTGGCACTTAAAGGGATCCGGAGACAGGTCCTCTGATGTGGTGCATGCAGCTGAGGCTCCAGGTCTTGACAAGAGATGTTGGAAAGGTATAGAAGGCTCTTTAACTAAGACCACCCTGACCCAGATCTCAGACAAGAGCCTGAGGAGTGACAGCCTGTGGGCCACCATTCACACAGTTCTCAAGGCTGCCTCCACATAGCCTCCTCTCCTGGGGGGATCTCTTCACTTTTCCCTGGAGGATGGTGGTACAACAACAAAACTATCAGTAAGTGTTACGTCACAGTTCAGACTCCTCAGTGCTCAAATGCTTTCTTCTTCTAATGTAAACCCAGCTTGTCAAAGTGGTCCATTTGTCCCCATGACATATTTCTCATGAAACTCAACTGCATCTGGGCTAAAAATGGGACACACACACACACTTTCCAAACCAGAGGTTGCAAATCTAAATGCCTGCATGGGACAGATATAGGTGAAGCAGGTCAGGGTGAGGGATGGAAACAATATAGTGACTGTGTGTCCTGTGTACAAAAACAGATGTCCTCAGTTCCAGGCAACTGCTCTAATGTGAAAGTAGAGCCATTTTTCATCAGTTGAAGTTGAAAATTCAGGTATGCATATAAAAATCTCTCAGTTCTAAAATATTAACATCAAACTCACAATATGCTTAAGACATTCTAAGGGTTACCCAAGTCTGCAGATGTTAGCTTTGGAGAATCAACTTGCCACCCATTTTTAGACACTGGCCCCTGAGCCAGGCATGCTGGTGCTTGCTTGTAGCCCTAGCAACTTGGAAGACTGAGGCAGAAGGATCACTTGAACGAGGAGTTCAAGTTCACTCTGGACAACATAGCAAAACCTTGTCTAAAATGTTAAAAATATAAATTTAAAAAATCAACAGACACAGCTGAAGCCACTTTAGACCTGATAAATGTCACACTGAGCATCCCTGGTGAGAGTCAAGGACACACAGGTAACCAGTCACTTGGAGGTGTTCTTACATCTACCCAGAAGACAGAAAGGGCAGTTTAAACCAGGATCTGAGAAGCACCCCATCTGGAACCACTTCTGTAGAGAGGGAGAAGGCCCAGGGGAGACCACAGTTGCTTTTCTGGGGGAGGCACCATCTGCAGAGGAAGCAACCACCTGCAGGGACCTCTCAGTAAAGCAGGGAAAAAGGTAAAACCTCACTCTGAGTGGAGGAAGGGTGCAGGGCAGGGGAAGCAGCAGGAATTAGGAAGAAAGGGTTCGCCCAGAAAGGGTCTTTGAAGACACCTCCTCCCAAAGTAGCAACAACCATGCCAGGAGGGGTTCAGGAGAGCCCTAATAACTCTTCCCTGACAACTCTTCCAGGGCCAGGAAGGGAGAAGGGATGAACCTCTGCCGCACCTCTGTGACATTCAGGGGCTCTGGGCTCCACCAGCACTTCCTGGAAGGTGCACCCCTGTCCCATATATACATAATCCTTAAAAGGACCCTTTGGTGATGAATTCCTGGACGCCCGGAAGGTCACTCGGGCAGACAGGATTCTCCCTTCTGTCTAACTTGGTCACTTCTATAAAGTCTTTTTCGCTCTCTCTTCCCACAAACAGCAGAACTCCAGAGCCCCAGACGTACCTTGACACTGGAAACCTTGCTTGCCGAAGCCCCTGAAAGAACAGAAGGAGGCATGTCAGTTTGAGGGGCCCAGCCACTAGCCAGCTCCCCCACAAAGTCACCCCCCT
>PVJX010023052.1:0-29769 GCA_004027295.1 Dolichotis patagonum | reverse complement strand
AAAAAGTTGTGGCATTTTTATACAATGGAGTACTACTCAGCTATAAAGAATGATCACATCGAGATATTTATAAATAAATGGACACGACTTGAGACCATTCTCTTAAGCAAAATAAACCAAACTCACAAGGGTAAATACCATATAATCTCCCTAATATGAGATTTGATAAGAGTATATAAGACTTTATGGTAAGCATGAGTCCCCATCTCACAGCTTTGAAGTCTTTCAAAGTTTTCAATCATCAGTTGGAATGGTTTTATCCTGTTTTGTTTGACTGTATCATACTTGATGATATGAATAGCAGTTTTGAAGAAAAGAAAACATTATGACAGCTATTGCTGATTTAATATCATCCTTCTTAGAAGTTCTACCATGCTTTTTTTTGTTCTACTACCATTGGTTCTATCACATTGTGTCTTATTGGAATTTGAATATGTGTGATAGCTCAAACAAATTTTTTTTCTTTTTTATCAAAAATGAGATATTACAGTACCAATTGAACATTTTCTGTTATTCGATTCAGAAAGCCCTGTAATTCTTTCACTCTATGCATGGCTTTATACTATTGTGTTATGTTTGATATTATTGTATTTGAAACTATGCTCAACTATAGCAGAGTAAGAGATATGGTGTTAGCTACTGTTGATGTCCAGTTGACTTAATGTAATGTACTGTGTTGCCTATGTTGTCCTGTTCTGATCTGCTCTGTACTGTCCCCTTTTGTTTTATTCTCTTTCAAATAAAAAAAAATGCTCTGATATTAATGAGTCTCTACTAAATTGTGGTAGACTAAAATTCTTAAAAAAAGTTTTTACTTAATGAAGCACTAATGATGCACTGATACCAATTGTAAATTTGCCAATATGAATTTCAATTTTATTTTTTGCATTTTGTAAAATAATACTGTCAGAGTAATTAGATCTAGACTCCTCCATGCAATCTAATATTACCTGAGAATTTTAAGCTACATGTAATACAATATGAATGAAGAGAAAATGAATTGATTTTTATGTTTTTCTCCAAAGGTAAGCTCCACTTTTCTAAAGTAAATTAAATTTGCAAGTAAATCTACATGGTGAAAGATTATGTCAGAGACATTCCCAGTTTATCCTCTGACCTATGTCTAATGTAAAATCATTAAGCATTACATTGACTTATATTAATAATCTTTTAATCCATGGTTTTTAACTGGATTTATTTTGATATAACTTACTAAATCATCATTTGGTGGAGTAAATACAGTCATTAGGCATATATAAATCAAAGTCAGAAAAAAGAGAGACACAATTGAATATGTGTTTTTTAATGCAACCAAAAAAGCAAATTAGACATACTTTTTATCAATTATATTATTTCATGTATAAATGTGATGAAATCAAAAATTACAAGCACAAAATTATCTACAAAGTTATGCACTATCTGTGACCACTTTGTCCCACCTGTGTAACTTACAAAGAAACAATTCAGAATAATTTTTTTCTGTAATTATGTCACTTTTTTGCTGAAATTGTGTAGAATTGTACATTTTATATTCTAATTTAATATATATCTTGTATTTTGAGAAGGTAGCAAATCAATTAGTATGACATCAATTTAATAACCCCAAACTATATAAATTCTTAACAATTGGTTTTGATTAAAATCAGTTCAATGAAAAGGTTCTCAACATTCTATTTTACTATGATATCTACTTCTAATATTGCCTCCATGCTTTAGCTAGCAGGAGTGCCTAACTCTATTTCTTATATTTTAGACTATCAGTCTCATATTTCTTGTTATAGTCCCAATTCTTAATCTAGATATTTTGCAATAACATTTTAGATAACAAAGACATATTTCAGAAGTAATTTCTTGACAAATAGGAAGGATTGTTGTTGCTCTCATTGGTTTCCTTAAAGTTCCATTTTTGTAATTAATAAAATCTGTGTTGATTGCAGTCTTCAGACTTTGACAATTAATATCTGCTTTTTCTCCCTTTAAAAGGAAAACTAACATAAGGAATGGTAATTTGCTATGGCATGATAATCTTTCAGAGACTACCATGATAAGACAAACACAAGACAGATGAAGACTGATTGATTACGTTAATGATCTAGTAGATTTCCATTTTGAGGTAGAAGTGAACAAAATGTTTTTATGTTTCTGACTCAGTTAACTAAATAAAAAAATTATTGTGGTTTACAAATTTATAGAGACATAAGCTAATATGTTTTGGTCACCTCATTTTACCATTGTATGGTATTTCTTTTTACGAAGTATATTTTCTTTAAATTTCAAAGACTTCATCATATTTTAATTTATATTATTAGAGCTACCTTTGGAAATATGAACACACTGAAACATAATTTTGACTGTATATCAGAAGCATGTTATGTTTCTAAATTCCCAGATGTAGAAACATAGCTAGAAATTCAATGATTGTAAATCTAATTAGTAGAATCAAAATTACCCCTAAAAATTTCTAAGTCTTTGTATTTCAAAATTACAACGTAAGCCTAAAGTGTAGGTGGGTTACCTTTTGCTATCAGTTTCCTTCATTATTAAAATTTGGCAAGTAACAGGCCTTTTCATTGCAATCAGACAAGTGAAGAAAAATACAGATTGTTAATGACTTTTTAGAAACATATGTTAATTTTATCTAGAATTGATATTGTATTTAAATAGATTTAAATGTTGCTTCTACAACAGTAATGATACAAAAATAAAGTTTAAAAAATATATTGATTCCTGGTGAGGGATGACACTGGTCATAGATTAAACAGGCAGAATTCACAGCAACAGCCTGGCACAATGCTAAGATACGAAATTATCAAAAGTCAACCATTAATGTTCACAATACTTAGAACACATAAAAATGGTGAAATCCATTAATTTGTATACAATATATAAAGTAAACATGTTTGTTCTGCAAGCAGCTTCATGTCCTACCTCTACATTATCGTATATGAAATGCATCTTGCTCTATGATTGATAAAGAATTTAGGACACTATTTATCATATAAAACTGTATTTAGGAAACTACAGTATGATTTCATTGCTCCAGACATCATAGAATTTTATACAATCAATGTAGCCAAATATATTAAATAATAGCCAAATTTTGTCAATTGTTGCTATAAAAAAGAAATTGTCCGAGACAAAGTTAATTTTTTGTTAATGATACATCATGTCTATTTTCATTGCTAATTTTTATGTGTCTTGAGATATAAAAACTAGAATATCTCTCCAATTCATTGCCAAAGAATGATAAATTAAATTCTACGCCAAAGCTTTCAAAGCTAAACTGCTGACTTTAAAGTAGATAAGTGCTCTCTTTGGAAGAAAATGACCGGTAAAAGCGACTAAGACAGTGCTGTACTTGGCATTTCTTTCCTTTCCAAAAATTCATCCTGGTGGCTTTTTAGGTAGTTGAACAGTGAGAAGACGTCAAACCACAGAAAAATATAGCACTTTGTGAGAATCTTACATCCTATCAGGTTATATTACTTCCAGAAGCTTTAAAATGAGATGTTTATCAACTCATTAGAAAATTTAGATAATTTGATATATAGGAGAGTATCAAATAAACTTTCATAAAAATATACACAAGGACATAGAAATTTTTATGAATGAATTATGTCTTTGTTGATGAAGGAAACGTAACCACCTTACAAAACAAAACAGCAATGACAATACCCAAAGAGATTTCACTTCGGTATTTTGGTCCTTTTGATTTCCTTGTTGTCTTAGTTACTTTTCTCATGGCTGAGACAAAAGACCCAAGGCTCTAAGGTAGGAAAGGGAGGAAAACTCACAATTTCAGCCAAAAATAAAATTATCCACTGGCTCCAAGGTAGGGTGACATGGCGGGGGTTGGGGGGGGAGTTCATGGCAGGAAGAAGACAGCAACAGTATCAAAGGTGAAGACAAGATACTTTCTGTGTCTCATATTGCACGCAGTCTGCCCACTCTAATGCTGGTGTAGCACTCACACCATTGATCTTAGCCAGAATGATGCCAAACCAATCAGTGGGCTCATTTAGTAATCATACGCCCTTAATCCCAGCATCCCACTCTAGATCCCAACACTCTCAACAAGCCCTGTGACTCCTGAGGCTTTGTGGGGCCGTCTAGACACAAAACAATTTGTGTGACAATTGTGTACCATATATGCAGTTCTAAAATTAATGCAGTGTCCAGATCTGAAGAATTTTGGACAGTGAAGTAGAAAAATCAGGGTTTTTGAAACAAGATGTATCTATAGTTAAACCATTTTCTCACAACTCCTGAAAGAGCATGACCAAGTTGGTAAGACTTTTCAAGGAAGATGAATTTTTAAAATACTAAGAACTGTTCTTAAAATCTGCAAAAATGGTGTCATTATGAGTGAAATATAATGCCAGACATTAGTTGATATGAAAGCATGTATTTTTACTATCTGAAATTAGATTTTCTTTGGTCTGACTTGTTGTAATGGTGTATTTATACATTTATTAGCACATAGCTAAATAAAATATTTCTTTCATGTTCTCTGTTATTATTTGTTCTGAGGTCATTTGGTGTTGAGGCCAGCAGTCCTTTCTAGTTTCTTGCTTCCACACTGAAAAACTTGAACAGGAAAAGTGATGAATATCAAAATTTAACATTTATTTAAACAATAAAAGAAAGAAAAGAAAAGAGGTTAAAGAGAAGTAGGGAAGATTCACGCCACATGCAGGACAGACTGCTGGAAGAACAAGAAGCAGCTGGGGTGAGATCGGGGCCACCTTCCTCCACATCTTTCTTCTGACTTCAGATTCAGTTCCCAATCTGAAACTGTTGTGCCCAAGGCTCTCAGTCACGTTTAATGGCTTTCTGTGATTGTGTGGTCATGCCTGATTATCCAGATGGCTTGCCATGCCCTAGTCTGCTATCTTGATTCTAAATTGTAAAGCATGATGATCTTCAATTAGAAATTTTGATATCACAACACATTTTTGTAGGGTCAAAAAGCAAACAAAAATAATAAAAATGTCAAAATACATTTTTGCTACTTTGGGAGATACATATGTTCACATATATTTAGTTATGCTATTTTTAAAAATGCAATAAAAATCTTTTTTATTAGACATATTAACAAAACTTATAGTTTCTTATTTGGGGGAAATTTCTTCTTGCTGGTTTTAATGTCAAAATCAAGGCCTTTGTAACTTTGATTTATATTTGGAATTTTTTTCAAACATTAGCTATATTTTACCCAGTGTTACAGCATTCAAAACTATCACATTTATCATGTAAAGCTTAGAAAATACCATTCAAAAACAGTGGCCACATTTCAGTCCCTTACACCTGTATCTTATATCCAGCTATGTGCTTTGAGCTAACAGTCTACATTTTTCAGCAGACTAATAATTTAGCCCTGAGTATGTGCTGTTCATTTTCCTCTGCCTTTTCTCTCCATAGTTAGGTTTCTTTAACTTAACCACAAAATGAGTTATGACAATTGTCCTATCATGACATTAAATTAATTCACTTACAACTAAAGCCATCTACTCATTTACTAGGAAAGTAATCATTCTTCTATACTTCTCGTTAATTCATTCTGTATATAAAACCTTAAGGTAAGATACTTTTTGTGTTGCTTACTGGTTAATTTTCATCATCAAGAATACAGTACTTCTAATAAATAAAAATACAAATAAAATCATTGATAATGAGGATTTTAAACACTGTATAAGGAGGCAAAGGTCAGCAAGTTAGAATAGAGATTACATGGAGTAAAAGAAGTTGAATGAGAAGATATTTTCAGCCCCATTTTACTCATAGCCTCATTCTCTGTTTTTTAGGGTTATTTTTTCCCACAATTATAAGCAAGTGGACTATCTTCTTTATTGTACCACTTTTCATCCCTCAGATTGTGACCTTATAGCTTATTTTGCAATATTGTCCTAATGAGGAATTTATTGCATTGCAGGAGGAAATAGAGTTAATGTTTTTCAGTAGAAATAAAATTAGATGAAATTCAAAAATTAAAGATGTGTATACCAGTGAAAGTTCATAGCAAGAAGAAATTTACAAAGTAGGATAAAACAAAAACAGAAAGATGATTATTTTTATGCCACCAAGAGAAATAAGGCCTGGAAGACTGAATTTTAACTGCAGGAAGTAAAAGGGTCATTTGAGTGTAAGCAAAACTTTATTGACTTTTTTAGTGCTATCAGGGTTCTCTCATCTAAAGCCATGAAGTAATATTAAAAATGATAAATTGAAGTTAATATTCTGTGAGGGAAAGTACATTTTGGCTTTAAGTAACTTACCTAGGAGAATGTGGTCTAACATACTAAGAGTACTTGATATAAGGGAAAAACTAGAGATCATGAGAAAGATTTAAATAAAGAGGATAGACAGATATAGAGATGTAAACACAGAAGAAAAAGAAGCTTCGGTCTGCAGAGTGTAACTGTTCTCTCTGGCTCAATAAAAAGTACTGCTGATAGGTCACGGGCTCAGACACATACCGTGGCTCTTCTGTTCATCTTCACTACAATGTGAGGGGAAGGTCTGACCCCAAAGTCTCTCGGGATCCTATTGTATTTATGTAAGGAGGCTGCTCAGGTAAGTAAGGGCATACAGAAGCACAAGTGAAAATATGTTTTTATTGCGTTCAAGGTCTGTTTCAAGTAGTACTAATAATTATCAACTTTTCAAGTAAAAAAAAGTTAGCTCATCTCTAGATTCCTGCCAATTCCCAATATAACACGAAAGCTTTAAATCCCACATAGTTACAAAATACGGCCTTCATTCAGGAAGTCTGAGACAATCAAATTCGAGAACCTCACAAGAAACTTTGAATGCTTTAATTATCAAGGTTTACTATCAAGGCTATTTAAAATCAGCTGTATGAACTCCTCTACAATTTTTATTTTGCTTTTTGATCTTAAAGTTTTACCACACTAAGAGTCCATCTGTATTTCCAAATCCATTTACAAGCCAAGCAAGGAGAATAGTATATATATAATATAGAATAGTATATATATATATATATATATATATATATATATATATATATATACTATATATAGTACTTGAGTTCAGAAACATAATTAGTCCTGTGAGTTTGGAAAAGACAGTCACTTTTGTGTTTTTGTAGGACAGTTGGCTGCCATGGTGTTTGGCACCTGATGCCGTTTGCAAGCAAAAGCAAATTTGTGCCAGGTAGTTCTGCTTGCAAAACAAATCATTTGAAAAAATATATTGAACTGAGATACGACTGTATTTATTTAGTATATACTGATTTCTTGGGAATAAGTGGCATTTCAAGTACCAGGAAAAAACATTAATAATAAATTAGTGGCTATATGCATGATGCTAACACTGAACAGTGAGATCTTATCCACTGCACTTGAATTACATTACAAAGGTGATTAATCACATCAACCTATGCATAAATAAATGGAAAACTTACGTATAAATAAGTGCACATGCAAGCAGTTAATTAGTAGAATATAATCTACCACTACAAAATTCATGGTCTCTATTATATTCAGACTATATCTGTCAGTGTAGTTTATGTATAGAAATACTATAGATATAAATGTGTTGAGGAAGTAATTTCTTTTGAAGAAACTTTATATACATACCTGTTTTTAAATCAACCAGATACAATGTAGATGAAAATCATTAACAAGTGAAGCAATGAGAAAAGCATATTTTCAAGTCACTTATGCATATTTGAAGATTTGGATTAAATCAATAATTGTAGCAAAATTTAGAAATTTAAACTAGCTACATACCAGATAGTCTGGACTTGGTTTATGAAATCTCCAAGTACAACTATGTCTTCAAGCTTTCTACCTATTTTCTCTTCCAGCATATTTTATATTTCTGTTTTAATATATAGATTTTTGATAAATTTCAACTTTATTCTAGTGCATGGTGAAAGGCATGAGTCTAGTTTTAGTCTTTCATATGTGGAAAGCCAGTTTTCCCAGCACCATTTATTAAAGAGACTATCTTTCTTCCAGTGAAAATGTTTGGCAATTTTGCCAAAGACAACTCGCTGAGAGTGTTTGGAACTGGGTCTGCATCTTCTATTCTTTTCCACTGATCCTCAGGCTTATTTCATTTTTATTTTACTTTAGTTTTTGCCAATATTATGCTGATTTTATCATAATAGTTTTGTAGTTAAATTTCAGGTTAAGCATTATGATGTCCCTTGACTCAACTTTATTACCTAGGATTCCTTTTGTTATCCTAGGTCCCTTATGGTTCCAAATGGATTTTAGGAATGTCTTCTTTAGTTCTTTAGGGTTTTCTAATGGTGTTCTGATTGGAATTTCATGAAATTTGTATAACAGTTTCAGGAGTAGGGCCATGATCACAATGTTTCTTCCTATTGATGAGAAGGGGATAACTTTCCATTTTCTGATAAAATTTTGATGAATTTTTTCAGAGTACTTTAATTTTCAGTGTAGAGAGATTTTCTTCCTTTCTTAGATTGATTCCTAAGTATTTAATATTTGGGGGTGCTATTGTAAAAGATGTGGTGTCCCTAATTTCTCTCTCAGTGAGTTTCATGTTTGTGTACAGAAATGCTCTGGAAATTCTGCAATGAATGCAAAAATGGGATCTTACCTTATTAAAAAGCTTTTGCACAAGTAAAGAAATCATCAACAAAGTGAAAAGAGAATCTCTAGAGTAGTAAAAATTACATACTTTTGTCCATCAGACAAAAGATTTATATCTAGAACAAATAAAGAATTGAAAAAAATCTGAATCCCTAAATTCAAAGTCCAGTTCAAACATGCACATTTGAGATGAATACACACTTATCAGATGAATAAATGCAAATGGAAAGTAAATATATGAAAAAATGTTTAATATCACTGGCCATTTGTGAGAAGCAAATTAGAACATCATTGAGACTCTATCTCACTCTACAAATAATGGTTATTACCAAGAAATCAAACAATAATAAATGCTAGTAGGACTGTGGGGAAAAAGAACACTTCTCCACTGTTTGTTGGGATGTAGATGGTTGTAATTACTATGGAAATCAGTCTGCAGATTCCATAAAAATTAGGAATAGAAGTCCAATGCTGCCCAGCTATCCCACTTCTGGGTATCTTCCCATAAGAATTAAAAACATAATGCCACAGCAATATATGTACACCCATGTTTATAGCTGCCCAAATTGTAATTTTTAAATCTTGGAAACAATCCAAATGCCTGTCAACCAAGGATTGCATAAAAAAAGATGTGTGTATGTGTTTAATATATAATATAGTACTACTCAGCCATACAGAACGATAAACTTGAGACCCTTTTAGGTAAATGGATGCAAATTGAGATGATATTCATAAGTGAAATAAATCAGAACCATAGATGTAAACATCAAATTGTTCACCAGTGTGAGAAACTGAATGAATAAATAAGAACCAATTGTACAATAGATACTGTGAATTGAGAAGAAACTGCCCAAAAGAGGAGAGAAACTAATGGAGACAAGAGGAAAGGAAGGAAAAAAGAAAAAAATATATATACACAAGATACTCAGGATAGATATACAGCTAGTTTCTCTTAGTTCATTGAAAAGAAAGATTTGTACTAATATTGTTTGGACAATATCACATGCATGTAGCTTGTACTCTGATTAACTGGAAGATAACAACACACAGTGCATTAATTATTCCTGCTTTCCTATTAGCCTGGTGTGAAACACTGTTTTATTTCTATTTTTCTTCTCTTTAAAATAAAATAAAATAAAATTTAAAATAAATGTGCTAAATCATTACAATATTACAGAAGTTGAAACTTGAAAAAAGTTATGGAAAAAAAGTACATCAATATCATGAAATCTTCTTAAAACCTCAATGGATTTTCAAATTTAAAGTTTTGCTAAACTAAAATTATATAATTAATGTGACATGAATAAGTTTAGGATTGTGTATTTCATAAATATATATTATTAATTTAGAATATAAAAGTCCAAAAATTATTTTAATAATTACTGACAATTGTATAGAATAGTACAATTGTATAGAGAATTACTGAAAATTGTACATGTATTGTACTAGGAGACATCTTCACAGTGGAGACTAACAAGATTCAACCCACTGGTAACTGACACATAATACATGAGTATAGCAGTCAAAATGTTGCATAAAAATTATTCAATTTTCTATAAATAAAATAACATTCAGTGTTTAGAAGCAAATAGAACATTTACAATCAGAGCCATAAGCATGTTATAAAAAATTTTTCTTTGATATCCTAATTCAATCTCTAACAAGATAACTTGCTAATAGAATGTCATAATCTCTCTCATCCATGGGGGATAAGGGATATCGTACAAGTCTCCTAGGGGGTAGCTAAATGTGTTGATTCTACAAATCCATATATATTGCAGAAAGAGAGTAATAATGCTTACAAAACACAATTCAAAGCAACACACAGTAATGAATTATATAAATGTTGCCTCTCTCAATATATCCTACAGTATTTTCACCTTTTCACTGGAAAGACATACTTTTTGGGTTCTCTTTGGTATTTACAAGTTGGTAACATCACTATTCTTAAACTCTTGTGTGATGAAGTATAATTCAAGTCACTGGAACAAAAGCACTGTGGTACCACAGCCCCTGACCTTGTAACTGTGATTGGTATTAGGAAACCAGAGAAAAAAGTATAAACAAGGTGCATACTCTGGACTAAACCATGATGGCTGTCCCAGGTAAAATGGGACAGGCTGGTGTGAGATTTAATCAAAATTGCATGAATTAAATTTAAATTATGAATTGTATATTTCTGGAAAATTTTATTAAATAGTTTCAGAAAGTAGTTTACCGTTAGTAACTAAAATAACAGGAGAAGAATCTATACATGGGGGACTACTGAACACATTAATATTTACAAGCAAAGTCTAAACAAAACCTTGGCTACATTTTGTGTGTTGTGAAGGTCAGAAAAGTGTAGACTATTGTGATATATATATTGTTTTATCTAATGATTCTACAGCCGAATTTATTTCACCTGATTTAAAAAAAGAACTTCCTGGTAATTTCTGAGGACTGTACTGTGAGACACTGCTATCAAATTCTTATAGAAATTCAAAGATTTTGTAAGAAATACAAATTAAATACATTTGCATATGCACATTATGAATTTTCTTTCACAGCAATGCTTCTGATCCTTGAACAGTGATATAAATTTTCTTTTGCAACTATCTGTGAAAGCAGTGCAAAAGACCACAAGCCTGGGGGTTTGAAATGCAAAGAGCTACTGGCTTCCTTAATTCACATGGTTTCCAAGGCCATTAAACAATGGACAACATCTTAAAGGGTAAAGTTGCTGAAGTCACTCAGAATTCAGTTCATTCATGTGTACAATTTAAATGCTGTTTTAACTGACAGTCAACATAAAGCTAACATTAAGACATTTATAGTCTCATTCTCTTATGACTTAAAAGTCACAAGCCACTTTTGTGGTGTTGGCAAGCTCAGGCTCACCAAGGCACCCAGTATCGTGATCTACACAGTGATCCCCTCTGGTTCCAACTCTCTGCGTCTCAAAGCGTGTTGGTAAAAAATAAGGGATTGTTAAAGTCACAAACCACTATCATAAGCAGACCCATGGTGGTGGCAATAACTGTTGCTTATGCATCTCTACGTTGTTTAAAATCCTCGTTGTAGCTGGCTTTGTCCTGCACGACTGTGGGATATTCCTACATGTCCTGTTGCCAAGTAAAGCACTGAATGATCTGCTCTTTTGAGCCAGGACGACAGATACAAATGACTGCCTCTTGCTCTGCATGTCTGCTTTCTGTACTGAAGTCTGACATCCTTTGAAGGACTCCTATCATTTTGACGCTTCTCACTGTAAACATTTGAAAGACATTTCTCTTGGCACATAATTTGTAAATTTGACCGGATTGCATTGCTTTGACTAGATCTAATGAAATATAAACTCTCTAACTAAATACCTTAAATAAGACAGGACATATTGTCTACACATAATCAATACACTAAAAGACATTTTCATTCTAATGTTGAGAGTAGGTCTTCCTTGCCCATTTGGAGCAATTATATTGATGCGTAGATTGAGACAAGCTATTACTAGCTTTACAATATCTTGAAACTGTGCATGTATAAAAAATACATTAATTTATGTGTGTTTTATTCTACTGCCATCTGGATATCAAATAAAAATGTCATGTGACAAATGCAATAAACAGACATTTCTAGCCCAAAAATAACTATGAATTATTTAAGCATCTCTATTTGAAACACATTCTATTTAAATAATAATACTAACAAATAACTGAACAATGATTGGGGATAACAAAAGCAGTGAAATATAATAATATAGCATTTGTCAAAAATAAACATTAACAGGAAATTAACAGGGAAAATTGTGTCTGTCATTTTTGTGCGATGTTAAAATATTAGTATCCATTTAGGCCTATGTTATGGTTTGTGTTTGCCCCCCACCAAGCCTCATACAATCATGGAGGCAGCTGAATCTAGCACTTGTGATTGGTTCATCATCTAGTGCTGGGATTGGTGGTGTGAGTGCTGCACCTGCCTAGGGACGAAGCAAGAATACAGTGTAACAGCAGGAAGAAGGTGTGCCTCTCTTTTCCTTGCTGTTCACAGTGGCCCCACCAGGCCACTCTGCTACATGGAGCCAACTGAGAATGGCCTGAAATGTGCAACCTGGAAGAAATAAACTTTTCCTTCCCTAACTTTGGGCCTGAGGTGTTTTGTCTGAACAAAAGGTGAGACTAAGACAACCTATAAAACTATTAAAATAGATTGTGTCCAATAAATAGCAGTCAACAGAAATAATTAAAGCATCTCATGTAGAACAAAATCTATGATTTGTATTTGATAATTGCTTCCATGCATGGACTTTACCCTCTTAAAGTGTTAGTTCAGTAAATTATTGATATTGAAATACCTAGTACATTTTAAAATATATTTCATTTGTAGACATTGCCATAAGAAACTTGGCTTAGGTATTTAATGTAACATAAAAATTATCATAAGAACATAGGCTATGAACTAATTGTGATGGTACAGATCTGCTTAGGAGACTGAGGCAGGAGTATTGCAATTTCAGGGCCAGCACGAAACACTTAGAGAATACCTTTTTAAAATACATGCTTTTTTATAGACTGAGATTATAGATAACTGGCAGGGCACCTTTGTGGACTGTGTAAGATCTAGTTCAACCTTCAGTATTGCAAATAAATAAAATAAGTAAGAAAATAGTGATTTCAAAATATGTTTAACATAGAGTAATTACTAAAATTTATTGATCCATTTAATGTTAGAATCAGTAAAATTATAGAAGCAGTGATTTAAAAGGTAAAGATAAAATATCAGCCCTGTCATTGATAGTTTGAAAAACATTTCTTCTAAGGCAGAGATTGTTTCTATTAATCAACTACTGCAAACTTCCATAGGAATCCACAAGTCTACACCAAAGGACAAGAACCTGTTCTTTCACCTTTTCTCCAAACATAGGTGCAGACTACTCAGTTCTCTGCAAGAAAGGATAAAGATTTAAAATGTTTGAGACACACATCTATATGTTTTTTATTGAAAACTCGTAAGTCTCATAAAATACGTTTTGCCTGGTAGAGTAAGTGAGCAGAGGATGTGTAGAATCAAAGTGTTACTCTTGAGAACCATTCCAGCTATTTAGAGAAGACTTTGGTAAATGACTGTATACCATTCACTCTTGAACTATGAACACTATGTAAGTTCTAACAATATAACTGCCAATATCTTCTTTAGAAGACTAGATGAGTGAAATTTGTCTCGCTACATGTTGTGTGACCTTTAGTCTCATCTTCCTAGATTTTCAGTGTGCTCTCTGAGTACAGAAGAACTTGATACTTTATGTTTACCTTAATAATAATTTATCCATATTATTCAGAAGCACACAGCACACATACAATTAATGTTCATGAAAAACACCAATGATTGTCTTTCATTATGTGTGTTCTAAGAAGAAAATTAATTATACTCTACAATGTAATTTTATACTGCACTATTCTAAATATTTGCATTTACATAAGATAATTATGTGTTGCACACAGAAATATTTTTGAAACTTATTTTAACACAATAACAAAGTATATGAACTCTGTATATATTGAATTATTTAATACCTTCAGTACAACATGAATTCATAAAGACCATATGGATTTGCATAATTCTGATAAACTATTCATTTCTTTTTGTAACTTAACTGTTGTAATATCCACTGGTAATGATAATTATGTGTGTTGTTGTCCATGATTATCTCTAAATATATGTACATTTCATTTAATTAGACTATAAAGTCTAATTGGAAAATAAAAGTAAAGTCATCTCTTGTCTCAGTGCAGGATATTAAATTGTCTTCCTTATATCCAGAATTTTCAAGTCATCTATTGCAAAATTTTAGTTGGAAAGTGGAGGGTGCAAAAACAATGGAGTTAATTACATCATAGGGAAGGAGATACACAGAACACTAATTTCCATTACTTTCTATCCCACATTTACTAATGCCAGCACTCACATAAAGAAGTGCTTTAGAAATATATAGTATCCTGTAATGCAAAAAACTTGATTATTATACATTGAATACATGCATGAAAATATCACAGGGTTCCCCATAAATATATGCAATTAATGAGTCATTTAAAATACTAACAAAGAGAAGACTTTGGAGCACAAAACTAACAAAAATGCTAAAACAATCATGATTTTTTACTTCAGTATCAGGAAAAAAATATTAATGATAGAAAGTAAATGGTTTCCTTCTAACACCAACCATTATTTTTGTGAAAGGTTTAAAACACAAATACATTCAGAACCAAGTGTGGACAATAAGAAGCCATCAACATCACATCATTTATGATCAAGTCGCCAGAATTTTGGAGCCCTGTCTCTATCAATGCTTGGTTTTCAGGTGTTCCTGGAACTTTGAACATTAGACTCCATAGTTCTCACTGGTGAAATGGCTTTTTAAAGACTGACATCTGAAGTTGCTCTATTATACTGCTCACAGAATGGAAGACAAAATTTCTTCATGGAGAGGAATAAGTTTGCTTTTTTATGTTCTAAAAGTTTAAATTCTTTCATGTTAAGGTATTTTTGTAAAAAAAACAATCTGTGCTACAGTTAGTGTCTAGATGGCCCTTCAAGCCTCATGCAATTGTGGAGGTGGCTGAATCGAGCATTTGTGATTGGTTTGTTGTCTAGTGGGATTGGTGGTGTAAGTGCTGTACCTGCTTAGGGACAGAGCCAGCACACAATATAAGGGAGGGCAAAAGGCATGTTTTTTTGCTCTTTTTTGATTTTGCTATTGCTGTTTGCAGCTGCCATTAATGGTTGTTCCTCCCAAACCACCCTGCCTTGGAGCCAGCTGAATATGGACTAAAACCTCCAAAATTGTAAAAATAAACCTTCCATTCCCTAATTTTGAGCATCAGATATTTTGTCTCAAGAACAAGAGAGAGAAAAGTAACAAAGACAGACTTTGGTACCAGAAGAGTGGAGTTGCTGTGACTGTACCTGATCACATGGTCCAAGAACCTTTGGGAAAGGCTTGTAGAAAGTTTGGAAAGGTTCAGAGTTGTTGCCTTAGTGCATAGAACTGGAACAGCTTAGGCTGTTCTGTAGTGGAGATTCTGGTAACAGCTGAGAAGACCATAAGACTGATAGAAAGCCTACCAGTAAAGACCAAGTTTGGAAGGTTTCTGCTGGGAAGAAGGACTGCATTGGTTGTTGGACTCCACGTGATGTGTATTATGGCTCGACAGAAAATTTGTCTGCATTTTGGTCATGTCCAGAGATTTTGACTGAGACTGAGATTAAGGACAATGAGCTGATTAATCTGGCTGAAGAAATTTCAAGGCATTTGAATGTTGAGGTGGTGGCATGGCTAATGTTGGGGGCTTTTAGCCAGATTTATGTTGTGAATCAAGGGCAAAGTTCCTAGCAGGATGATTTAAAACATTGTGAGTTTGAACAAAAAAGGAAGGAAGCTCAGTAAAGCTGTGGACTACAAAGATAGAGCTGAGGAGATCTCAATTGCTGAGAGGGAACAAGAAAATAGAGAAGATGGCCTGTGGGCATCATGGGAAGTTATGGTACATCTCTCAAAACTGCAAAAGTGAAAGATTCTGCTTGCAGGAGAAAGCTGCAGAGCACCATGCTCCAGAAGGTTGTTGGAGGCCACATGAGGTTCTAAAATCGTGGTGGCTGCACATGGTTCCAGAATGGTGGTGACATAGAGAATCTTCCTCACAATCAGATTTAGAGTGCACAGTGATCTATGCATTTGATCTGTACAGCTAAGAGAGGAAAGCCTGGCTACCGCTCCAGCTGGCAGTAGATGTGGCACTGGTTTTAAGCACAAGGAGAATGCATGAGTTCTGAGGTTAAAAAGGCTTCCACCCTAATTTCAGAAGATGAGCTGGGAGGCCAGGCAGTGTGCCCCTGAGAGGGCAGAGTGTGATGCTTTCAATGTGAAGTCAAAAGTGCAGTGGAGAACCCAGAAGTTTGAAAAAGCCAGGAGCATGGATCATCTAAGGAAAGCTGCACGGATTGAACAGAGTAGGCCTAAGAGAGAAGCTGTTGGAGCTAAAACTCTTGGAAGCGCCTTGTGGGTGGAGTCACTCAAGCTTTTTGGAGCTCACACTCAGATTGCTTCACATGCTGAGTGTGGAACTCCAGGACTTATGTCTGCTCTGCTAGATTTTGGACTTGCTTTGGTGCCAATCCTTTGTATTCCTGTGTGTAATTTTGGAATGATAATGGTTATCTTCTGCCATTTCATGTTGGAAGTGTTGAATTTTGTTTCCTTTGTACAGGGGCTTGCAGCTAAGAGTTCCCTTAGATCTTGGAGGAGACTTGGGATTTGGATATTTCAGCAATGATGAAACTGTTAGGACTTTGGCAACTCTTGGAGATGGACTAAATGTGTTTTGCATAAAGGATGAAAATGTGTGTTGGGGGGGGCATGGGTGCAATGTTATGGTTTGTGTTTGGATGCCCCCCTCAATTCCCTTGCAGTCATGGAGGTGGCTGAATCTAGCATTTATGATTGGTTTGTTGTCTAGTTCTGGGATTTTCAGTGTGAGTGGTACACCCGCCCAGGGGTGGATCTGGCATACAATATTAGGGAGAGAAAAACACATGCTTTTTGCTTTCTTTTGCTCTTTTTGCTCTTGCTCTTTGCACTTGCCATGAAGGGTCACCCCTCCTCCATGCCACTCTGCCTTGGAACCAACTGAGTATGCTCTGAAACTTCCAAAATTATAAGAAATAAATCTTTCTTTCCTTAATTTTTGTCATCAGATATTTTGTCTCAATAACAAGAGAGAGAAAAGCAACTAAGACAAATTGTTTCCTTCATAATCCTCAGGCAAAGTATCATAAGGTTCAGAAATTCAAAAAGAGTTTAATTTATGCAATTTCAAAAATTTACTTTCTTCATACAAAAATTAGGAAAAAAACTTACATTTGATGTTCACAATTTGTTTGTGAACTAACTCAGTCCTGAAAGTACATTTTCCTATAAGTTTATATTTAACTTTAAAGGATTATTGCCAAATCAGATAGTTCCATTGCATATAACAATAGCCGGACGGATATGCATGTTTCAGTGGAACAGACTATTTGATAATGCAAAGCTCTTGTGAAGGGCAATGGGGTAAACTTTAATGTCATGGGAAAGGCACACAGTTCTAAATGATTTATTGGCTGTCTGGCTTTCTCAAATGGCTGTCAGTTAATGTCAGAAAATCTGAGTTCTTTCAACCCAGCAATTCCCCTGTAAAAGTACTAGAAATTATGAAAAGTGTGGCACTTACTTTAATAGATCAAAAATCATATTTAAGAGGTTAAAATCATGCACAAATGAGACTTAACCTTCATATTTCAATATTGCTTTTTTCATAGACTTTAATCCCAAGAAATAGTGTTTCACTCAGAAAATGACTTATCTAATTATATTGGACTTGAAAATTCTTTCCAATGTCGCACGTTTCAGTCTTTGGCAGTACATAGCTATTAAAAATGGAAGAGAGCATCACAGAACTCAGTGAATTTTCTAGCTTCTCTGATACCATGCCCAACAATTGAGAATGCTTAAGAAAAGCATTTAACCTTAGTACGGAGAGGAGGGGCACAGAGGGGAATGGAAAATTCTGGGCTGTTCCTCAGCCTAATCTACTCTCATGAAATAAAAATATTTTTCTTCCATTATTGTAGAAATATAAGTTTTGGGAATGTTTGCCTTGATGACACTTTTTTTCTAATTATCTAACTAGATAGTGTTAATAGAAGAAAACTGTCACATCAATAGAAAGAAAAAACTAGAAATAAGTAAAATTACACTGTTTTAATTCAGATAATCTATTATGTTTTAGGTATGGCAGCATAAATAATTTCTCAAAATTAATTATCAGAATATGCAATTAAGGTATGATTCTACATAGTTATACTTTGTGTAATTTTTAGATGTTTGGAAATTTTAAAGTTGCAGACAATAAGCATCTTTTAAAATATATTTAATTATCCAATCATAAAGTCATAACTGATCTATGAAAAAAGGGAAAAATATATAACCACAAAAAAAAACAACAATAAAGTACAAGATAAATAAAATTTAAAATGCACTTTCTTATTGTGCTAACAAACATTAACATTTTAAAAATGTTTCTACTTTATAGATTTTATTTACATGTATATAAATATTAATTTTTCTTAAATGAAGGATTTACAATGTACATAAATTTAATAACAATTTTTCACTAAGAATGTATACAGTAAAGATCATTTATATATAAACTTTGTCAACGGAAATTATTTTTGGTCAAAACAATCAACGTAACAACTTTCTTGTTCTTTAACTCAAAAGGACTTTTAAAAAGATGTTTCTTGAAAAAATTATATATTCTGTGCTATATGTAAGAATGAATACTTTTGACTAAGAATGAACTAATAGAATCTTTTATTTTTTAATTGTGTTAAATCTGGGAAATTAAATCTCATCACTAAAAATACATTTATTTAATACTGATTAAATTCATTTTCCATTCTTAATTAACATATTGCATTTACCTTTGGTGTCTCAGTATGTTGTTCACTCTAGTGGTTTGAATACACATTTTGGATACAAATGTCACATTTCTCAAATTCCATCTCTGGGCTGGAGATATACCTCAGTGGCACAGTAGCTGCCTGGCAAGTGTGAGGTCCTGAGTTCTCTGTACCCCTCCCAAAATGAAATTCTATATCCATCCCTAAATAAGAAAATTAAGAAAATTTCATGATATTCTATAATCTCAAATTTTGGAAGGCTTATTATGAGATTATTGGAATAATTTATACAAATTAGTGTAATATAACTCAATTAAATTTTCTCTTCTGTAGTCTCACCATCAGTAAAATATTAGCATTTCTATTGTCTGGGCTCTGAAATCTGTAGTCATGGCTGATTCTCCTTTTTCTTACTGCTCACACATGTATATAATTTGTTTATTAAACCAAAATTTCTACAGTAAGTCCCCAACTTACAAACAAGTTCCATCATGGGAAAACATATGCATGTTGGATTCATTTCTAACTACAGAAAAGTGAGTCTTATACACTTTCAATGTGAATATAAAATGTAAAGCATTAAAACTCACACACACACATCACAAAATACTTTTCATAAACTATTTTTATTTTTACAGTTACCTTCAAATGGTGACACAGTACAGTACGGCAACTGGTATGGAGGGACTGCATGAAGTAATCTGACAAGAAGAAAGTCACTAACTGAGGAAGAAGGGCAGGAGGAAAATGGTGAACTGACATCAATTATCTTTCTGTCTGGGTCACATTTCTCAATTACTTTCAATTTTGTTTCCATGGTTATTGCTATGCACTTCCTAGTAATCCCTGCCTCTGTTTCTTAATTTTCTATAATTGCTAAAACACAATACTTGACACACAAAATTAAGAAGGGAAGTACTTAAGTAGCTCACACTCTTTAGAGGTATCGGTCCATAATCCACTGACTCCAAGGCAGGGAGACATTGTAAACAGTCATTGTAGAGAAGAAACAGTTCATGGTGGGAAGAAGTCAGCAACAGTAATGAGGCAAACCCAGCTCTTTCCGTACTTAATATCTTATCCTTAGGCTGGGTGGCACTGCATCTTAAGCCTGGTGCCCTTTTCCCCACAGTGCCTTCAGAATTTGTTCTTGGTTGATTGCTTGATAATTATTTAAATTTTATTTAAAGAGAAGAAAGAAAAAAAAAAACAAAACAGAATAAAGGGTAGCAACAATACAGAATTCCAAGGAAAAAAGGAAAAGAACAACAACAAAAAAACCTAAGAGATTATTACTTGACCAATTACATACTGACTTCTTGGAAATAGTTGTTCAAATTACAAAGTTAAAACATGTAAAGTAGACATTCAAACAGTGAGTCTGTTAACAGTTCTGCTCCACGATCTGACAAAGAAACAGCAATATGGTCATCCATCTTACCCACTCAGATATACATGCAATTATATCAAAAGGGTAAAATTAAACACAACAAAAGAAAACAAAGCGGATCACAAGAAAACAATGTAAGGGACATAAATTCCAAAACTAGACAATTGGAGATATTCACTCTCTATCGTATTGACTCTTGTTTTCTTTGAAATAGTTGTCCATATTGTCATGCACAGGGAATTCACATGAAACAACATAGTATGGAATTGATCTGAGCAGGACAAGGAGGGCGTTTCAGGTCTTCAAGACCAGACAGTAGGGAAGCCGCGAATGGCTGTCTTAGTGTCTCTCATTCTCCTAAAAACAGCTATGCATACCTTCATGTGTGTTGAACTTAAACAAAACAAAACAAGCTAAAATCACTTTGAACAAAGAATGATAATTTTGCTGGATTACACATCATGCCATTATGGAATCAGCACTGGGTACTGTAGTATCTCTTTTTCTTCAAAGTAGTTGTTCTTTTCAAACATGTGTTATATAGTTGGTTCTTGTAAACTGTTTATAAGCTCTACACATGCATGAGTCTCTACATGTATATCTATCTTTTCTGTATTAGAGATAAAAACAAAACAAAGCAAGATAAAACAAAACAATTCCTAGAAAAGCATGAAGCAAAAGAGTCACATAAAACTGCAATACACAGTGATCTACAATGGTTACCATGATGTCTCAGCAGTATATAACAACATTAATAAAAACGAAGCATTGGAGACATTATAAGACTTCAAAAGCAAGTAATAATCGAACCAGAGTGGGTATCTTAGTGAATCTTGTCATCTTCAGTGTAGTTGCCTATACTCTTAGACTTGGTGCTATCAATAATAACAGATTTTTAAAAAAATCAGTCAATATAAAGTAGCAGTCTAACAACCCAGATTCAAATAAGATAAGTCATAATAAGACAGTATAAGTTATAAAGGGCTTTAGATTAAGTCGATAGGAAATTAGGGATGATTACCATAATATGTCCTCTTATTTTTTGGATAGCTGACCATGTCCTCAATTCTAGTGTAAGTAGACAAACTGGAACAGCATGCAATCCATCCAAGCAGAGTGATGAGAATAATGTAAATTTTAAATCTCATTACCCCATTAACAATATCCTCTGCCTTCCTTTTTTAGACAGTTCCTCCCCTTTCACTCCCATAGGGTGCACTGCTTGTTTTGGGTCCAACTGCCTCCCTACATAGAGCATCTCAATGGACCCTATCTCCTGATCTACTCTGCCTGTGTTTCTCTCTGTTAATATTTCAAGGCCCTCTATACTAGAGATTATAGCCAATCTTCTCTGCCTTATTTCTGCTATTCTGTTTTTCTGCCATTGGTTGTCTATTTTTCTCTTCCACTCCACTGTCTGCCCTGTTCACTGAGGCCTCTCTGTCATTGTTCCTGAAATGCTCGTATTCTTGTTCTCTCTCTCTCTCAAATGTCCTTCAGCATTTTTTGTAGGGTTGGATTGGTAGTCACAAATTCTCCAAGTTCCTCTTTGTCATGGAAGCATCTTGTTTCTCCTTTAATTTCTAGAGAGAGTTTTGCAGGATACATCAATCTGGACTGCAGGTTGTTCTCCTTCAGGGCTTGAATTACTTCACTCCAAGCTCTTCTTGACCTGATTGTCTGTGTAGAGAAGTCTGCTGTGATTTTGATGGGTTTTCCTTTATAGGTAATCTGTTTCTTTTCTCTGATGGCATTTAATATTCTGTTCTTATATTGCTTGATAATTGCTGTAGCTTCTGGAGTGAGATAGAATCTCAGTATTATTTTAATGGCGTCTATTTAATGACAGTAATGTTGCCCATTTTTTTCATGTATTTATTTTCCATTAGTGTTTCTTGAGAAGCATGCTCATGTCAGATGCCTATTTTTAGATTGGGTCTTTAAATTCGGGGGTCTTTATTTTTAACTTTTTATATGTTCTCTAGAATAAGTACTTTGTCTAAAGGGAATCTGGGTAAATTTTTCACCACTATGGGTTTTCTTTTCACTCTATTTGTTATTTCTTTGGAAAACTTGTTCACTGTTGGTAGGCCTGTAGGCTCCTGCAGCCACTGTGGTAATCACTATGGAAATTCCTCAGAAGTTCAGGATTAAAGGTTCCATTTTGACGCAGTTATTTCCCTTCAGGGCACTTTCCCAGAAGAATTAAAATCTTTGTACATCATTGTTATATGCACACCTGTGTTTATAGCAGCACAGTCTGTAATAGTCAATCTTGAAAATGACCCAAATTCCCATCAACCAAGGAATGCATAAAAAAGACCTTTTCTTTTTGAAGATGTGTGTTTATGTACACACATACAAAGGAGT
Organism: Dolichotis patagonum; assembly: GCA_004027295.1. NCBI lineage: Eukaryota > Metazoa > Chordata > Mammalia > Rodentia > Caviidae > Dolichotis > Dolichotis patagonum. Next base: position 6,951 of record PVJX010023052.1, on the reverse strand, counting down.
ACTCCTCTGTCATGTTAATAAATTGGAAGCTTACTGTAATACATAGCAAAAAAAATAATAATTTTAGTGGTGTAGAACTGTTAAAACTAATGTTTAAAATTAATATATAATTATGTATTTTAAATTATAAATTACTGTGATTATTTGTGTCATACACTATAAATTAATTTATTCTTCTGGCTCAGTCTTTATAATTGTAAAAATAATGGACAATTTTCAAATTAATTGTAGGATTAACTTAAAGTTTTCATTCCATCTTTATAATTCATGCCATCTGTTATTATCATACCTCTTAAGAGCCTGGGTATTTGGTTTTCTCTTTCAAAGCTATAATACATATTAGTATATTTAAATATTAAAGGATTGATAGGGAATAGACTTGTTATAGTTACTGAAAGATATAGGTGTGGCTTCAAGGTAGGAGATATGGTTTGTTTGATAAAGAAAGTGAAACAACTTACTAAGTTATCAGTATAATGCATATATTGCCTAATATGTTGCTAAAAAATAAATCTAAAATTTCATTTTAAAATAAAAAGCCTTAGGGCTGGGGATTTAGCTCAGCAGCATGAGCACCTGCCTGGCAAGTGCTAGGTCATGAGTTCAATCCCCAGTACCAAAAAAATAAAAATAAAAAAATTTTAAAACCTTAATTTTATCTTATTTTTAAATAATGTTACTAAAAATTTAAAATAATCAATGTTAATTATTGCTGAATTTAAAAAAGAGTAACTTTTAATAAACATTTTGACTTGGAAAAATTAGCACTTGTGCTCTTCTCTTTCTGTTTTGCTGTTTCTTTCTCCAAATTTAGTCCCCAGATTCAGAATATAAGTGAAAATCACATCTTTGATTAATAAAATTTGTTTAAATTTCTTGGAAAACACAAGAAATACCACAGCACGACTATGCTGTAAAAAAAAAAATCCATTTCTTCTTGATGTATTTCAAATGCTAGTTAACAAAGTGTTACAAAGACTTTTTCATTTAACCAATTTATAAACTATGGAACCTCTTATATTTCCTAAATACCCTTCTAACCAGTGTCTGCTGAATTATTTTTTAAATCTAGACCCAGTCTTCTTGAAGAGAGATGCAGAAGGACTTCAATACAAAGACAGTGTCAGACAGTGCTGGTAGCTAACAGAGGCAGAACTCATCATGAGACGGATGTTTACTTTTCTATATCAATAAAGTGAGACAGGTCATCTTCAAATCATTGAAACACTACATTAACAGAAATGTCAAACTGATGACTCTTCTAGTTTTTCTACCAGTGCATGTTATTTGAGCAGAGACATTTTCTCTAAAACATCTCCACACCTATTAGATCATCATGCAAGGCAGAAATACCTACAAATGGGGACCCATAGGGAAAAAAATCCACAAATAATCACATTTAATTTGTATGTTTTGATTGTGTCCTAGATATTTCTTATTATTTATGCAGCAACTATGTTTACATATAAAGTTATTATTTTCAATATTTCTTTTGACATCTCTAGTCATTCTCTAAAAAGGCCCAACATCTGGTTGTGCTGTGTTTGTGACTTGGTTAAACTATGCCTTCGAAGTAGTGCTATGATATCAAACATTCACCTTGGGAGGTGAACCAACTGCTGTAATATAATTATTGTATTTTTTCTTTTCAATTTTATCTTTTGCTACTACATGTTTGCATTAACTAATGACTACATTTCTCAAGAGGATCTGGCACACACACATAACAAATCTTCATTATTTTTTCATCCACTTATCTATCCTCTTTCCTTCCTCCCTTAACCCTGAACATTTCCAGTGAAACATTGAAGTTTATCAATAATTATAATCACCCTTTATTGTCCTATTCCCTGGTAGAGGACAAGGTGCACTGTAACTGAGAATTCAAAATGCAAATTGTGATAGTTAACTGATAGGTCAATTTGAATGAGAAATGGCTAAGTTATTGGATCAGCTGAGCTCTGGCTGTGGCTGAAGGGACTTACTGAACACTGCAGACCCACTGTGGGTGTGAGTGACACCAAAAGAGAGGCTTGTTGCCTGAAAAGAATAAAAGGAAAAGGAAGAATGAAGGTTGGCTTCTGTTTCTTCTAAGGAACTCGAGTTTTGCCTTCAGGTTGGCTGTGGCCTCCTGGCTTCCAGTGCAGACTCTTGGGCTTCCATGGCAGAGCCTTCGGCAGGAGCCCTTGAGTTCCAGGCCTTCCACTGGGTTCCTTGGGCCTCCAGCAAGCAGGTGGCTTCCTGCCTCTTCCACACCTGACTCTGAGGGCAGCCACTGTAACTCTACTTTATAGCTGTTTAAATACTAATATGCCTTACATTAAAGCTGCTCTTCTAAGGAACACTGACTGATACACTAGTCATGCCACATGAAAGAAAGGAGCAACAATAATCGACACCTAGCGGTCATACATGGAAGACTGCTGCTGTGCCTAAAGCTTTAGAAGCATAGTCAAAAACCAATGGAGAATAAATGGTATAAATACAATACCTTCCTCACATTTTCAGACCTTTGAAGGGCCTATTTGTAACTGAAGTTGCACCTCATTCAACTCATTTCTGTGATGAGATCTGTACTGTATACTGTACCAGGGTAGCACTAGATGGTGGGGAAGACAATCACTATGTAATTGATTGACTGTAATACCTGCTACTGGACATGTGAGACCAAACCTATCAACTATTTTAGCAAGCATCATAGAGTATAATGTTAGTACACTTGGTAAAATGATAACTCTCAAAGATACTGGGGCCCTAATACTCAGAGTTTATTGATATCTTACCTTATCTATCAGAAGACACTTTGCAGCTGTGATTAAAGTTAAGAGCCTTTAAACTGAAGCTATTACCATAGATTTCTATGTGGCTAAATATTGTTGCATATTCTGTGCAAGTGGAAGAGGGAGACAAATTGAAGCTGGAGTGGTACAACTTGACTGTTGGTAAAAGAATGGAAAAAAGCTCACGCTTATGATCTGAAAGATTTTTGCCCCCTAAAAAATGCACATATTTAAGGAATGTGATGCTTTCGGCAGACAGGGCCCTTGAGTCATTATTAGGTAGAGATGATGGGATTGGTGTCCTCAAGCAAAGGAAGCCATAATCATCTCCGTTTGCTGTTGCTCTCTCTCCTTCTGTCTCTGCCCCTCCTCCCTCCTTCCATCTCTGCCCCTCTCCCTTTCTTCCTCTCCCCTCTTTCTCCATAAAGGTGCCTCCCGAACAGGCCAAGTAAGCAGGAGAGAAGCTCCCCCTTTACCACCAAGAATTGAGCTGCCCACCTGCTGAAGGTGTCTGCACCTGCATCTTGGATCCTGTGTCTTCAGAACCGTGAGAAACGCACACAGGATATTTGAAGTGCAATCTATGGCATCTTGCTACACGACTGACCTAAGTAAGATAAAGACCTTAAGCAAAGACTGCATCTGTACTCTGGGAGAAGACAGAGGCAAAGTTCTTCACGATCACATGAGGAATAGCAAAAGAATGCAGTGTTACCAACATGCTGACGTCGGCCCCCAGAAGGCTTGCACTGAACTTTTAACTGGGAGAATTGTTGGACCAAGAATGCCATAAAGGTGTTTTCTGTCACCCAGCATGTTGATATCACACCATTTACGAGGCCTGAAAGGTGAGAAATTCCTATAAACTACGATTTGATGATGTAGGAGAAAGCAAATAAGGACAAAGGACTCCTCATTAAAGAAGCACTGAGAAGTGCTGAGCGTGGTGGTGCACACAAGTGATCCCACCACTTGGGAGGTTGAAGCAAGAGGGTCAGCATGAGTTCAAGTCCAGCCTGCTACTGCCCCTGAACTACATAGTCAGACCCTATCTCAAAAATAAATAAATAAGTAAATAAGAAAGAAAAGCAAAAGGAAAAAGAGCAAAGAGAATGAAGAGCCAATAGTTTAAATCAGAAAAGCTCTGGCTTTGACATTGAACTTTCCAAGTATTATAGTGGTTGTTTTATAACAAAGAATATTATATTTACATATCTGTAGATGTAGAAGGCTGTGAGATACTTACTATTCCTAAGAAGATCCAGAAAACAACTTTGTAAATAATAAAATGAGATAATTTGAGAGACTCTCACATGATAGCCAGTTATCAAGAAGTTCTCAACCTCACTTCTTATTTATGTGTATATATATATATATATATATATATATATATATATATATATATGTAAAAGGTGACACAAGCTTTACATTTGTGTAAATTACCACCTTGGTCATAGACGGCTCAGCAGTAAAGATATCGAATGGTTCTTTGTCCTGGTCAACTAGTAAATTGTAACTTCTCAGCAGATCTGTACCATGAATCAGGCAGGTATCTTAACAAGTTACTCCTGACATTCTATCTTTCAAAGCACTTAAACAGAAGGAATTCTTAGTATTGTTTGAAGTCACAAGTCAAGAGTAATTTCTTGTATAGAAAATGTTGATAGCCACTCTTGTCTGTGAATCTCCAGGGTTGTCAGACTGACAGTAGGATCATCCATTTGGCTTTGTGCTGGTTCAAATGCTGCTATGCAGGTATACTGCAAATATTCATTATGGTTGTCCTTCAAAACTGGTATATATGGGAACCACCAAATAGCAAAAATTGGTTGGCAACATTTTTAAACACTGATTTCCAGTGTCTTGAAATTTTGTTTACTTAACTAATGCTCTAATGCTGTTCTCCCAAATGTTGTAGTATATGTTCACATGGTGAAACAAAGCAAAGCAAAGCAAACAACAAACAAATAAACAAACAAGACAGTAACAAAAAAAAATCCTTCTCACCAAATTGTGGTCATAATTATCCCAAAAAGAAACCTCACCAATGCTCATATCTTCACACATCAGCATAATCTGAACTGAACATGTGAACACACACTGACCATCTTTGCTGCAGCTCAGGCTGAAGAAGAAGAAGCAGGGACATGAGACTGGAAACAACCAATGGAGCTTAGTCATTACACTGTTGGGCTGTTTGGCTTCCCCTCCTCCTCTTAGCCCTCCTCTTCCTCCTCCCCTTCCTGCTGTTTTTCCTCTTCTTCTTCCTCCTCCTCTTCCTCCTTTTCCTATTCCTCCTCCTCCTCTTCCTTTTCCTTCTTCTTCTTCCTTTTTTTGAGTATTACCTTCTGTCTTTGTTTTTGCCCTAGAAAGAAAAGAGTATGCAACACTATATAAATTGTTTGTCTCAGGAAATTACTGAAAAAACAACTTATCTGTGACAACCTAAGCACAGAGCTTATGTATTGAGCAATAGCTTACTTAGAAGAATCTCCGTTAAAATCCTAACCTTTTTCAGGGTATTATAATTTTCCCTGTATAGCTCTTATACTTCTTTCATGAGATTAATTCCTAAGTATTTCAATTTTTTGGATGCTAGTGTAAAGGGTGTAGTTTCTCTTATTGCTATCTCAGTACTTTTGTTGTTAGTGTATAGAAATGCTATTGATTTTTGTGTATTGACTTTGTATCCGGCTACTTTGCTGAATTTGTTAATTATATCTAGGAGTCTTTCAATAGAGTTTTGGGGGTCTTCTATGTAAAGTATCATGTCTTCTGCAAATAATGATAATTTAACTTCCTCTTTTCCTATCTTTACTCCTTTTATTTCTCTTTCCTGTCTTATTGCTCTGGCTAGTATTTCCAGTACTATGTTGAATACCAGTGGTGATAATGGACATCCTTGTCTTATGCCTCATTTTAAGGTAAAGGCTTTCAGTTTTTGACCATTCAATATGATGCTGGCTGTTGGTTTGTCATAGATGGCCTTTACCATATTGAGATAAAGACCCTCTATCCCAATTCTCTGTAAGGTTCTTATCATGAATGAGTGTTGGACTTTATCAAAAGCTTTTTCTGCATCTATAGAGATGATCATGTGGTTCTTGCTTTTGGCTCTATTGATATGGTGCATTACATTTATTATTTTGCATATGTTGAACCATCCCTGCCTCAGAAAATGGAAAGACATACACTGTTCATGGATAGGAACAATGAACATTGTAAAAATGGCCATTCTCCCAAAATTACTATACAGATTCAATGCCATCCCAATCAAAATACCACTAACATACCTCATAGATCTAGAGAAATCACTCCTAAAATTCATCTGGAACCAGAAGAGACCTAGAATAGCAAAGGCAATTCTAAGCAACAAAGGCAAGGTAGGAGGCATCACAATCCCCGACTTGAAATTATACTACAAAGCTACAGTGATAAAGTCAGTATGGTACTGGAATAGAAACAGACCCGAGGATCAGTGGAATAGATTGGAAGATACAACCACAACTGCAAACTCACTGAACCACCTCATCTTTGATAAAGGGGCCAAACATGCTCGCTGTAAGAATGACAGCCTCTTTAACAAATGGTGCTGGAAAAATTGTCTGTCCATATGCAGAAGACTAAAACTAGACCCATGTCTATCACCATACACTAAACTAAAATCTAAATGGATCAAAGATATAAATATTAAAACAGAAACACTAAAAATGCTGGAAGACAAAGTAGGTAAAATCCTCAAAGATATAGGGGTAGGAAGAGAATTCATGAACAAGAACCAAAGTACACAGGAAGTACTTCCCAGAATCAATAATGGGACCACATCTTATTAAAGAGTTTCTGCATGTCAAAAGATGTTTCCAGCAGAGTGAAAAGAAAACCCACAAATTGGGAAAAAACCTTCATGGACAGTGCCTCAGACACAGGACTTCTGTCTAGAGCTTATAAAGAATTAAAAAATATCAGACCCTTGAAATTCAAAGACCCAATCCAAAAATGGGCATCTGAAATGAATACACAGTTCTCAGATGAAGAAATACGAATGGCAAATAAATACATGAAAAAATGTTCATCATCACTAGTCATGAGAGAAATGCAAATTAAAACCACACTGAGATTCCATCTCACTCCAGAAAGAATGGCCAAGATAGAAAACACTACCAACAACAAG
>PVJX010023051.1:0-29768 GCA_004027295.1 Dolichotis patagonum | reverse complement strand
CTTCTGGGCCAGTCAACCTTTGCAGGCCTTCACTGCATCAGTGTGCACTGATCTCAGGGAAGTAACTGGGTCCCCGCCAGGGGCGTGGCGTAGTTCAAGCAGATTCCACCAATCTGCTTGGCGAGGGGAGTAACCTGCTGAAGCCACTTCCTTATGGAGTTAGGGCTGTCCTGCCCAAATCCAACATGTCGTCCAGTCGGTTTCCCCTTTCCCGTGGTAGGGTCTTATTCTCATCACTCACCACGTCCCTGAGAACTGCTGGACTGTCCGAGCTCCGATTTCAGCGCGCTTGCGGTGGGAATCCACGGTGCCTCTGGGTGGGTCGTGTGCAGAGCCGGTCCTGGCGAGCTGCACGCAGGGCTGTTCAGCTCCGCGCTCCAGCGGCTCAAGCAAGTCGCTTCGGCACGGATCGCTTGTTCAGGTCGGGCGGAATTCAGATGTCTCTGACCAGTGATTTTTCAACATTTTTTATGTATTTATTGATCATTTCTACTTCATTATCCAGAAAGTGTCTATTCATTTCAGATGTCCACTTTTTGGATTGAGTCTTTAAATTTGGGAGAGTCTGAATTTTTGTTTTTTAGTTCTTTATATATTCTAGATAGTACTTCTTTGTTTGAGGAGCAGCTGGCAAAAATTTTGTCCCATACTGTGGGTTATCACTTCACTCTGTTGGTGGTTTTCTTGCTTAACAAAAGCTTTTTAATAAGATGAGATCCCAGTTGTTGATTCTTTGTGATAGTTTCTGGCATGGTGACAGACATGGGTCTAGTTTTAGTCTTCAGCATATTGAAGGTCTATTTTTCAGCACTATTTATTTATTTATTATTTTATTTTAAAGAGAAAAGACAAAAAAAACCCCAGAAAAACCAAGCAGCAAACAAACAAAAAATATCTATGTAGATTTTCAAAACAAGATTATAGTAATTTAACAATAGTTGTTACCCTATATATTGTTATCTTCAAAATAGTCACTCAGATTACCACATACAGGAATAAAACAAAACAGTAAAATAGAATAAAACATTGGGTTTAAAAAACGAGACATAAGAAAATCCCCCACAGTCGCCACAATGCACACTGCCATCCTCCAAATAGATGCCCAGACCACCAGCCCCAGGCCTGCAAAGTCAAACAATACAAGCATCAGGCTATTCCTTTCATGTCAGTTGCTATCATCTCACCCTGAGGTCCTCTGAATCAGCCAGTGGCTTATGGAAGTGGGAGGAGGGAGAATGCTCTTCTGGTTTCCCAGCCCATGCACCAGGTCACTCATGGGAAGAATGATTCATCTTCTTGCTAAGTCTCTTCCTGGTCCCCATGATGGACTCTGTCTCACAGGAAGGCAGAGTTTATCTTCTTGTTGAATTGAGATAGCTGAGTGTGTTTGGAGTTGTTTCTGCATCTTCTAATCTGTTCCATTGATTCTCAGGTGTGTTTATTTGCCAGTACCATGTTGTTTTTATCACAGTAATTTTGTAGTATACTTTCAAGTCAGGGATTGTGATGACCTCTGCCTTGCCTTTGTTATTCAGAATTGCTTTTTATATTCTAGTTCTCTTCTGGTTTCAAATGAATTTTAGGATTTTTTTCTGTAATTCTGTGAGATATGTCATTGACATTTTCATGAGATTGAATTAAGTCTGTAAAATCATTTTGGAAATATGGCCATTTTTCACTCTATTGAGTCTGCCTGTCCAAGAACAAGGGCTATCCTTCCACTTTCTGATATTCTCTTCAATCTTCTTTTTCAGAGTACTGTAGTTTTCAGTGTAAAGGTCCTTTACTTCCTTTAGATTGTTTCCTAGGTACTGTTTCTTTTGATGCTATTGTGAAGCATGTGATTTCCCTAATTTCTCTCAGTGAGTTTATTATTTCTGTGCAGGAATGCTGTTGATTTTTGGGTGTTGACTTTGTATGCAGTTATGTGACTGAATTTGGTTATTAAAGCTAGAAGTCTTTTGGTGGAATTTTTGAGGTCTTCTATGTAAAGTATCATGTCATCTGTAAATAATGATAATTTAACTTCTTCCTTTATTATCCTTATTCCTTTAATTTATTTGTCTTGTATAATTGCTCCAGCTAAAATGTCCAGAATTATATTGAATTGGAGTGGTGACAGTGGAGATCCTTGTCTTGTTACTGACTTTAGAGTGAAAACTTCCAGGTTTTTTCCCATTTAGTTTGATGTTGGTTGTCAGTTCATCATAGATGGCTTTCAGATTAAGGTAAAGACCATCTATTCCAATTTTCTGTAGGTTTTTTAAAATCATGTGTGGGTGTTAGACTTAGTCAAATGCTTTTTCTGCATTATTGAGGTGTTCATTTTTTTTGTCTTTGACTCTGTTAATATAGTGCATTACATTTTTTGATGCACATATGTTGAAGCCTGCATCCCTGGGTTGAATCCTACTTGGTTGTGATATACAATCTTGAAGATGTGCTACATTTTGTTTGGCAATATCTTATTGATGATTTTTGTGTCTACGTTCATTAGGGAGATTGGCATATAGTTTTTCTTTTCAGTTGGTTCTTTCTCTGGTTTTGCTATCAGGGTAATGCTTGCTTCCAGGAATCAATTTGGGAATATTGCTTCTCTTTCAATTTCCTTAAAGAGTTTGAGAATTAGCATCATTAGATCTTCTAAATTTCATGTACAATTCAGCAGTAAGGGCCTAAGCTTTTCTTTTTGGTAGGTTGTTTATTTGAGCTTGCTCTGTTTCTCTGATATGGGAATTCACTGCTATAAATTTCCTTCTTAAGACTACTTTAATTGCTTCCCACAAGTTTTGGTAAATTGTATTGGAATTATTGTTTAATTGTAGAAACTGTCTAATTTCTTCTTTAATTTCATCTGTGATCCATTGGTGGCCTAGAGGGTGTTATTTAACTACCATGTGTTTATACAGTTTTCATGGTTTCTTTTGCCATTGATTTCCAATTTCATTGCACTATAGATAATATACATGGGATAATTTAAACCCTTTGAATTCACTTAAGCATGTTCTATGGGCTAGTATGTGGTCTATGTGGGGTATTTTGGAAAATATCCCCTGTGCAGCAGAGAAGATTATGTATTTTCTTGTGGGGTGAAACACTCTGTAGACACCTACTAAGTCCATTTGTTCAAAAGTTTGGTTCATCTCTAATTTTTTATTGATTTTTTTGTCTAGTTGTTCTGTGACACTATGTATTTTGACAGTATGGTATTGAGGTCCCTCATTACAATTGTATTATTGCTTATTTCATTTTTCATGTTCATTAATATTTGTAGTATGTAGGATTTTTTGTAGTATGTAGATTTGTGTGCTGACATTTGGTGCACATATATTTATGATTGTTATCCATTCCTCTAAGATAGTTCCCTTTCCAAGGATATAATGACTTTCTTTGTCTCTCTTAATCAGCCTTGGCTTGAAGTTCACATTGTCTACAAATAGAATAACTACTCCTGCTTTATTTCCAGGTTCCTGTCACATGACATATTGTTTTCATCATTTGACTTTCAGTCTCTGAAAATATTTTTTTAATAAAATGTGTTTCTTTTATGCAGCATATTTTTGGATCTTGATCAATTCTGCCAATCTCTTTCTTTTGACTGATAAATTGAGAACATTTATGTTGCTGGGCATGGCTTCTCATGTTATTTTCCTATGGTTTGCTTCCTCCCACTGTTTAGTTACTTGCCTTGCAGGTGGATTCATACTGTTGCCATTCAGGAGGCTGTAGTACTCATTATCTTTTTCTAGAACATTCTTCAGAATATTTTGGAGTGCTGATTCAGTGAGCATGAATTTCTTAAGGTGTTCATTGTCATGGAAGAATTTTAATTTCTCCATCAACTTGAAAAATAATTTTTCAAGGTATTACACTCTGGGTTTCAGGCTGTTTTTTGTTTGTTTGTTTTGTTTTGTTTTGTTTTGTTTTGTTTTTTATCAGTACCAGGGATCAAACTCATGACTACGCACTTGCAAGGCAGGTGCTTATGCCGCTGAGCTAAATCCCCAGCTCTGCAGGCTGTTTTCTTTCAAGGTTTGAAATACTTCACTCCAAGATCTCTTTGACTTAAGGCTAGTTTTGAGAAGTCTATTGTGATTCTTATGGACTTTCATTTACAGGTGATTTGTTTCTTTTTTCTGATTGCTTTTAATATTATATTCTTGTGTTGAATTTCTGGAATCTTGACTATTATAGGCCTTCATGTAGATTTATCTGATCATGGCTAACCGGAGTTCTACATGATTCACTTACCTGGATATCAGTTTTTCCCATGTTTGGGAAGTTTTCTGTCACTACTTCTGTGAATGGGATTTTAATGTTGTTTGTGCTATTTCCTGCTATTTCACCAACTCCTGTCAATCTCATGTTATTCTTGGCATCATGTAACAGCTGTTGGATTGATTTTTCATACTCCCTTAATACTTTTAAGAAATTATTGTCATCATGATCACTAACCACAATCCCATCTTCTATATCTGATATTTTGTTCTCATATTGGCTTGTGTATAATTTCAATGGCATTTTTAATCTCCAGCATTGAATCTGTTACATGCATTTCATCTCTTTCCTATGTTGGGCATTCATGGTTTCTATCATTTAACTAAGCCTCTGTTTTGTTAATTCTGTGTCTGCACTAGAATCATTAACCATGTCCTTCATTATGGTCACCATGTCTATAGGTATCAGAGAAATTAGTTCTTATTTGATTATTTCTAGAGCCTCATACATCTGTTTTGTTACTTCCACAATTAGCAGAGAGTCCAGGTGGATGGATGGCTTTCAAATTGGTCCATCTCATTGGCCCCTTGGTTTGCCTTTGGGGATCTGGAATTCTGGGCTAGGATCTTGCTTCCATGTCTTCTCATTTTCTATTAATGTTTTATTTTGATTGCCAGGTTGATGTTTATAAATTGCTTGTGTCAGGTAGCTTTTTTGCTAGTATCAAGAACATTTAGGAAATAATTACTTCTCAGAGATGTCTTCCAGGTATAGCTGGCTTTTACGTTTTGAGTCTGTTGCAACATGCTTACTCTTTAATTTACTGAAGATGCAAAATTGCTACCTATTTGACCTCTCCCCTGGTTCTTTGGCACTGATCTATCTATTATTTATAACCATCTGGCAATGTCTGTCTTGGCATACCCGGAAGAAAAATTAATTAGAATGATCATATCACCATGGCTAAAATAGTACAATTAGTAATAACAATAGCATCAATCACAGTCTAGAAAATGAAAAATTTGATAACTATTAATTTGCCACCTTTAACCATATGAACTAGAGTTGTAGATATATAACAAAATCTAAAACAAATTAGAAAATTTTAGAGTAAATATGCCCTCAATATGGTGATTTTACCTTCAAGGGAGAAAATTTAAAGGAATTGAGGGGGAAAATAAAAAAATAGAAGGTGAGGTAAAGATTGGAAGCAAGGCTGGAATATAAAGGAAGATTACTCAAACTTTGGGAAACTGGTGAAAAGGACAAGAGGGAAAGAGAAAAGGAAGAAATAAACACAAGAACAGAAAGGAACAATAATAAAAGAGAAACAGTGTTTATGCTCATGCAAAAACAGGAAAAAACAATCACGAAAATGAAAAAATGAACTTAAAAAGGAGAAGAAAATGTCCACCGCAGGGCGTATCTCTGCTGTCACTGGTAGAGAGAGTGGGCAGACAGAGCCTGAATCCATACTGGCTAATCTCAGCAAGACAGTGGTAGTTTGACAGTGGAGCAGTGAATAATTCCAGCAAACCTGTGCATTTAGTTTGACTTAAATTCAGGTTGACTTCTGGCTGTGAGGCCAGAACCTGATTTGCTCAGCCTGCCGCAGTCCGTGTGCCTCCTGTTGGCTTGAGCTCAGCTCGTTGGCCTCCTACTGACTTCAGCTCAGTTCTGCCTCACCATGACACTGGGAACTACTATACAGAGCCAACGTGAAGCTGCCATGTATTAAAGCTCAACTGCTCCTCCCAAAATGCTACTGACCAATAGTCCTATCCTAGGGGACGTCTGAGCATGAATAACTAACCAGACACTGCAGTTTGTTGTATCCCTTCTCCACTGCACTGATGCATTTCTCCATGGAGGCCTGCAGTGTTACCACAGGTCACTATGTGCCCGTAGATTTGAAACCAGTCCCCCTCATGCAGAGAATCAGGGCTCAAGGAGGAAGTGCCACTTGCCATTTACTTCTTCTGCATTGAGGTCTCTCTCTTTGCTCTTCCCCTGGGCTTTGGTTCTCACGTCAGATCCTTGCTAAGTCCCAGGGACCCACTTCCCTCCTTCTTCTCTTCTCACATTGCTATATTCTAGTGTCTGGTCACCAAGTCTCAGAGAGGCTATATCTCTGTTCACCAGTCTGCCATCTTCCTGAAAGTCTGATCAAGCCCTCCTTTTTGTGGTGAGCAAGTTTAGGCATCAGCAGTTTTGAAGCACAACAGCAGCCAACAAGTGGATTAAATCTTTCAGGTTAATGAGTATAATAAAGAGAAAATGGAGAAATGGTGAAGGGAATGGTGAGTTTAGTCAGGCAAGGTGGATGGCAGGCCAATCACACAGGCACAGGGGAGTTTCATGGTCTGGGAAGCAGAAGGTAACTCTGTCTTTATGTACCAGAGCAGTGAATTTTATTTGTCTTGGTCTGGAACAGAGGTTGTCAGCATGTCAGCCTGCTTACCCTTGCATGAGGAAGAAGGGGCTGAAATTTATTTTGGCTGGCTCAATGCCAGAAGTAGCTGCTTTGATCCCTGTCAGGAGGGGAATTAACTAAACAGGTAAGTTGTTGGCTGGATTAATAGAAAGTAGAGGCAGAAGGTGGAGAAGCTGACTGTAGAGCAATTGATTTTTAGTGTTGATTTTACAATCTATTACACTTCTGAATTTATCTATCAACTCTAAAAGTTTTTCTCTGTGCCTTTAGAGTCTTCTAAATATAGAATCATATCATCTGCAAACAGGAATAATTTTACTTCTTCCTTTATTATTTGCATATCATTTTTCCCTGTGGTCTAATCAGTCTAGCTAAAATTAAAGTAACTATACTAAATAAGTGGTGAGAGTGGGATCCTTGCCTTGTTACTGACTTGAGAGGAAATACTTTGAATTTTCTCCAGTCAAAATGGTTTTGGCTATGGGTTGTTGTATGTGGTCTCTTACTGTATTAAGGAATGTTCCCTCAGCACTTTTTTTAGGGCCTTCATCATGAAATGATCTTGAATTTTTTGGAAGGTATTTTCTATTAATTAAAAGAATCCTGTGTTTTTTTTTTTTTTTACAATCTTGGATTCGATTTATTGGGAGAATTTACATTTATTGATTTGCATATGTTGAACTACCCTTGCATTCCTGGAATTGAACCAATTCATTATTGATGAATGATCTTTTTTGATGTACTGTTGAATTTTGTTAGCCAGTATTTTATTTAAGACTTTTGCATTTATATTCATCAAGGATATTGGTTTATAGTTTTCTTTTGTTGTTATTGCTTTGTCCTAATTTTGGTGATTTTGGCACCATAAAAAGAGTTTAGAAACATCTTTTCCCTTTGTATTTCATGGAACAGTTTGAGCAGTGTTGATATATTAATATCAGTTTTGTTTCGTTTTGTTTTTTTTGACAAGGTCTTGCTTTGCAGTTCAGGCTGGCCTTGATCTCATTATGTAACCCAGGCTCACCTTGAACTTGCAATGATTCTCCTACCTGAGTCTCCTGAGTGCTGGGATCACAGGGACATGCCACCATGACTGGCTGGTGTTACTTCTGTGAAGGTTTGGTAAAATTCAGTTGTAAATCTGTCTGGTCCTGGACTTTTCTTTGTTGGGATATTTTTATTACTGCTTTTATCTTACTGATTGTTGTTGCCCTGTTTGGGTTTTTTATATTGTCTTGGTTCAGTTTTGGCAGGTCATATGTATCTAGAAAATTTTCCATTTTCTTTAGATTACCTGATTTATCAATTACTAATAGACATGAAAAATCAAATAAGTTCTAATACAATTGTATTGGGAGACCTCATTACTCCACTGTCACAAAAAGACAGATCAACTAGACAAAAAATCAGTAATGATATATTAAAACTAAATCAAACTTCTGAACAAGTGGGTTTAGTAGATGTCTATAGAGTGTTCCACCTCACAACATCAGAATACACATTCTTCTCAGCTGTGCATGGGTCATTCTCCAAAATAGACCATATACTGGTTCATAGAACATACTTAAGTAAATGCAAAGAAATTGAAATTATCCCATGCATACTTTCAATGTAATGAAATTGGAAATCCATGCCAAAGGAAACCACAAGAACTTCATTAACACATGGAAATTAAATAGCACCCTACTGAAAAACCAGTGGGACACAGATGAAACTAAAGAAGAAATTAAACAATTTTTAAAGTTGAATGATAACAACAGCATAACATACTAGAACTTGTGAGACCCAAACAAAAACAGTCTTAAGAGGGAAATTTATAGACGTAAATACTCATATCAAGAAAACAGAGCAAGCACATATAAACAACTTAATGTTGAAACTCAAACTTTTTTTAAAAAAAAGAAGCACAGGCTAACCAAAAAGCTTGTACAAGGGAGGAAACTATAAGGATCAGAGCAGAAATTAACACACTGGAGACTAAAATACCAATACAAAGAATCAATGAATCAAAGAGTTGGTTCTTTGAAAGATTAAATAAAATTGACAAACTCTTGGCCAATCTTATCAATAAAAGGAAAGAATAGACTCAAATCCATGCAATTAAGAATGAAAAGGGCAAGATCACAACAGATCTTGAAGAAATCCAGAAAACCATCTATACCTACCTTGAAAATTTGTGTTCTAATAAGATGGAAAGTATAGAAGAAATGGACAGATTCCTAGATACATATGAATTACCAAAGCTGAATCAGGAAGATATATAAACCCTAAACAACCCAGTATCAATAAATGAAATTGAACATGTAATAAAAAACTTATCAACAAAGAAAAGTGTAAGCCCTGATAGAGTTTCTGCTGAATTCTACAAGAAATTTAGAGAAGACCTAACATCACTACTTCTCAAACTCTTTAATGAATTTTAAAAGTAAGCAATACTTAAAAACTCATTCCTGGAAGCAAGCATTACTGTGATACCAAAACCAGAGAAGGACCCAATTAAGAAAGTGAATTACAGTCCAATATTCCTAATGTGCATGGATACAAAAATCCTCAAAAAGATACCGGCAAACAGACTTCAGTAAATCATGAAGCACATTCTACACCATGCTCAAGTGGGATTCATTCCAGGGATGCAGGAATGGTTCCACATACATTAATAATTTTATAAATCAAACTTTTGAATTCTTTTTCTGGCATTTCATCCACTTTGATATCTTTGCACTGTGACTGGCAAATCACAGACGGTTGAAGGGGCTATGCTGCCTTGTTTTTGCATATCTCTTGTGTTTGTATGTTGAGATTTTTTGATTTGTTTGAATGGATATCTTTGCCACTTGTATTGTTGGCTCAGACTTTGTTTTTGAGAGCTTGATCCTCCACCTCACTTAGGAGAAAACAAACCACAATAATGTCAGGGATACAAAGATAAACTGATATTGACATAGAGTAAAAAACCAATTAAAAGTAACAAATACACCTCCATTAACAACACAAAAGAGATAAGCAACAGTAATATAGACACAAAGACAAACCATAGTAAAAGCTATACCACCATTAACAATAAAAAGAAACCAAAAGTAATAATATAGAGTAAACTAAAAAACTTAGAAATTGATGAAGATTGACAGTAGTAATAACAACAATAACAAGAGGGGTGGAAAGGGAAAAATAAAAGAATTAAAATTTTAAAAAGAACAAAAGAAAGGAAGATGAGCAGAGACAATTGAGATAAAAGAACTTTAAAAATAAATAGAATTAGGTAACTAGCAGAAAGCAAAAGAGAAGAAAGAAAAACAAGGGAAAAAAGAGCAAAGTTAGCTGAAAAACAAAAGCGAAGAGAAGAAAAACACAAGAACAATGAAACAAAACGAATTAAAAGTATTCCTCCAAGTCAAGGTATCTGATGGGCAGTTGGGTCTTGGTATTGAAATCCACCAGACACAGGACAGTGAGGAGGGACAGTGAGTCACAGCCGGGGCCTGTTACATTTCCACCCTCCCTTTTCGCTGCAGACGCTGAGTGCTGCTGTACTTTACCACTGAGCAGGGTCAGTGCAGGGTACGTTGTCTGCCTCATGCTGCATTCGCTCCAGAGGCTTCTGTGCACCCCAAGCCACTGCTATCCCTGGCCAGCTCTGCAGTCCTTGGATTCGTGTGTTGAGCCACTTTTTCCTGATGCTCCTCCACTCATACGCCCTGGGATGCAACAAGTGTCCAAGCAGAGGAGCATCACTGATCATGCTGGTGGATCAGGAAAGCAAACAGATCACTAGTTCTACATTGGAAGAAAACTGCTGTGGAGTCAATCAACCCCCTCAACTCAGCCTCAGGGCTTTCAGACTCAGGCATCTCAGACAACCGCATGTAGCCGGTTCAGACTCTCATCACAGAGCATGGGACCACCGCGTCCTCCACACCTTGAGCTAAACTCTCTTCTCAGGGCATCTGTAACTAGCCCTCCACCTCTCCATGACTGTCTCATCAGACCATCTCATACCTAGTCACTGTGTTTGCATGACCCTGGAGTCTCTTAAGTGAGGTTGCTCAGTGACTTCTGATTCCCTTAATAGCTCAGTCTTAAACAATAATCCCCTCTCCAAAATGGCTCCTGATTATGCTACTCCTAAACGTGATAGATCCTGCAGTGGATTTGTTTTCCAAAGCTAGCCAGCCATGCATAAAGAGTCACTTTTAGAATAAAACTTCACTGTATTTATAGCTTAAAATAACTGAAGGTTTTTCCTGGGGATATCTCTAGGGCTGCTGGTCCTCTCTGTGCTTACAGAATAAGGTCCACTTGTTAAGTCAGAATTAGAATTCCAGACTGCTTCATTCTTTTCTTTGTGTTGTCTTCTGTTTCTTCATGATTTTTGCTTTTCTTGTTGGCTCCTTCTTGATTCTCAGAGTATTTCTTCTCTTTTTTGTTGCCAAATAGTTGTTTTCCAGGTGTCTCAATTCCAGGTGCTGGAGAATCTTTGATTTGCTGTCATATTCTACTTAGTCATCTTTTAATTTTCCCTTTTTGGCATAAAAATTTTCCACTGAAATTATATATTGCTCTTTTGAGAAGCACTGAACAATTCTGTTCAATGGGAAAACAGGGAAGTGTGGGACAGATTGTATTGCTAGGAGACATGGTGTCAACTTGGGAGGAAATGATTGTGTCTGATCTTGGTTTGGACCTGGTACATGGATGTAAAGTGTACTGGCTGCAGAGCACAGGAAGATGTGAAAACAGACAATACAAAACCAGCACGTGGGCCGCAACCCAGGACTGTTGGGTTTCTACAGTTTACTCTCAATCTCACTGTTGTTTTGTTGTTTGGCCAATTGTTGTCAGTTTTTCCTGTAGAGAATGTTTTAAAAATGTGAATGCAGTAAATCTGTCATTTTCCCATTGATTTTAATCTTGATGACATGCTTAGAAACAACTTTGTCAACCCAAGAGTGTAAAATACTCACCTGAAAAATTTCTTCTTAAAAAAGATCTTTCTATGTGATATGCATGAAGAGGAATAAAATTACATCACTTACAGGAACACAGGTGAAACTGTAGATTAGCATACAAACTGAAATAAGCCAGACTCAGAATGACAAGTGTCACACATATTCCATAATATATGGATGATGTAAAAGTAGAAGGGAAACTATTATTAAGCAAAGGAAAAGACTAAGGGGAAAAGGTGAGGAGGGAAACAGGGAAGATAACAGGGAGTGGGTATGACCAAAATATGTTATGTAAATATATGAAAACATATTTATATAATACATTGGAACCCAATATTTTGTAAAATTAATAGGCACTAATAAAAATATTTTAAAGAGTTTTCTTCTTGTGCTTTCCTGGTTTCTTTTTTATGTTTAAATCTTTAATCTGTTTAGAGTTCATTTAACGTAAAAATGGTATATATCTAATTTAATTTTCAAAACTACATTTATTGAATAATCAAGTGTTACTTTTTACTTAGAGTCACATTGCCTGAGTTTTCCCTGTAATGTACGTGCTGTTCCATTGAGCAGTGTACTCTGATGCCTGAACAATGGTTTAAATTGTGGCAGTATAATACATGGAGATGTTTAGCAAATCCACTTTACTTCAGACATTTTCTGCTTATTTTCTCACATTACTTTTCATATAGTATTTTAAATAATTGGGTCAAATTTTTCAAAATGCTCTATTAAGTTTGTAGTTAAATTTGGATAGATTTAGCATATTTGTAATAATGACTCTTTAAATCAAGAATCACATATCAATCCATTAATTCTAATGCTTTTGTATCTAGTTGGCAAAGTTTCTTAGTTTCCTTTTTATAGGTCTTTTACATTAGAAAAACAAACAAACAAAAATCCAGTCATACAAAGAACCATCCTTCAGGAATGAGGAAAAAATCAAGACAAACTCAGATGAATAAAAGAAGTTGTTGTTGGCAGAAGTTTTTGAAGCACAAAGGAAACTATTAAAATTGGTTCTTGGACAGGAAGGAAGAAAGAACAATAGAAAGAGCAAAATTATGGGTCAGTACAGCAGGCTTTCCTTTTCCTCTTGAGTCTTCTAAATCATGTTTGACAAATGGAGCAAAAATTATAACACTTTCTGATGCAGTTCTAAATATACATGGAGGAAACATCAAGACAATTATTTATAAAAGAAAGGGAAAGGGACTTAAAAGGAGTTAAAGTTTTTGTTCTTTGCGCAAATAGTAAAATGTCAACTTTAGTAGATTGTGAAATTGTATATACATAATGCAATACCTGCAGCAAACTCTGAAAAAAACCTATACATAGATATGCACTTAAAACATTATAGACAAAAACAAATTCTAAAAAGAGTTCAAGTTCAATGGACAACAGAAGGACAGAAATAGAGGGACCTAAGGGAAAGAAAAAGACAAAAAGATGTCCTGAAAATTTAACATAACTGTAACACATTAAATGTAAATGGTCTCAACCCATCAAACAAAAGACAGAGATTGGCAGATGAATTAAAAAAAAACCATAACCCAACTATGTACAAAGGCACTGTGTTAACTAAAATGCAGTGATTGAAAAAGTCACACATTAATTCTATTTACAGATTAACCTGGAAATTACGAAAACATGAATGGAGAAAAGACTATGTTATGGTTTGTGTTTAGATGGCCCCCTGAGGCTTCATGCAGTCATGGAAGCAGGCTTCTAGAGTTTGTGATTGATTCATGGTCCAATGCTAGGATTATGGGTGTGAGTGCTACACTTGCCCTGGGCTGAGTAGCCTGCATACAATATAAGGGAAAGAAAGAAAGAGGCTTGCTCTGATCTCTTCCATTTATGTTCTTGCTGTTTTGCTATTTTCTGCTGCCACACACTGTTGCCCTCTGCCATGAGCCACCTTGTCTTGGACCCTGGTGATTATGGACTGAAACCTCCACAAAATGTGAGCTAAATAAACCTTTCCTCCTTTAAAAGTGGGTGTTGGATATTTTGTTTCAGTAATGAGAGAGAAGTGAACAACAAGAATTTGGTACCAAAGAAGTGGAGTCATTGCTGTGACTATACTTGAACATGTGGGCTAAGAGCCTTTAGGAATGGCTTGTGGGAAGAGAGCCAATTCAGAGATATGGCCTGAAAGAAGAGAGCTGAAACACCCTAGGCTGTTCTGGATAAGTTAACAAACTGATGCAAAGAGTGATGGAAATGTTTCACATCACAACTATAGTACTGTATACCTTTGTCAAACCTTATGCTACTGGTAGTTATTTAGTACATGTATTTATATATATTTTAATTCTGAGGAGACTCCACAGCAACAGAGATTGGGGGGGGGGGTACTGGGAATCAAGCTCAGGACCTCACACGTGCCAGGCAAGCACTTGTGCCACTGAGCTATATCGCTAGCCATCTTAGGCTGTTCTGTATAGGAGATTCTGGTCAGAGCTGAGGAGACTAGAAGGCTGATAGAAATCCTGCCATTAAAGACCAGGCTCAGGAGGTTTCTGCTGAGAAGAAGAGCTGCATTGGTTGTTGGAGTCCAGACCATGTATGTTATGTCTTGGCAGAAAGTTTGTCTGCCTTTTGCTTGTGTTCAGAGTCTTTGCCCAACACTGAGATTAAGGGTGACAGACTAACTAATCTGGCAAAAAAATTTTTTTCAAGGCAGTGGCTTGTTGGGGGCTTTTAGCCAGATTTACATTGAGAATGTAAATCTGGCTTTTAGCCAGATTTACATTGAGAATCAAGAACATAGAGCCCAGCAGAATGTTTTACAATTTTGTGAGTTTGGCCAGAAAAGAAGCTTCTGCAAAGCTTCTGCAAAGCTGCACTGATAGAGCTGAGGAGATCTTTATTGCTGAGAAGGAACAAGAGAATAGACAAGATGGCCTGAGGGTATCACAAGAAGCAGAAAGTATCCACATTTTTCAGCCTCAAAACTGCAAAAGTGAAAGACTTTGCTTTGAAAAGAAAGCCACAGAGAACCATGTTCTGGAATGGTGGTAGCCCCACTATGTTTCAGAATGGCTGCTGAGGTTGCACCAGGTTCCAAACTGGCAGTGGCCACACCAGGTTCCAGAATGATGGTGGCATAATTTGTTCTTCAAAGCAGATTCAAAGTACCTGACAATCCTGGGACTTTACCCTTATAACCAAGAGAGAAACAAGTCTGGCTACTGCTCCAGCTGGCAGCAGACCTTGGCATCGTCCATGTGGCACTGGCTTTAGGTGCATGCAGAATGCAAGAGTTACGGTGTTAAAATGGCTTCCACCAAGATTTCAGAAGGCCTGGGAGCCCAGGCTGTGTGAGAGGCAGCATGTGAAGCTGTGAAGGTGAAGCCAGAGATGCACTGGAGAACCCAGAAGTTTGGAAAAGCCAGGAACATGGATCACTTAAGGAAAGCTGCAAGGATTAAGCAGAGCCAGCCTAATAGAGATGCTCTGGGAACTACAACCACCAGAAGTGCTGTAGGGCTGGAGTCACACAAACCTTTTAGAGTTCACAATTTATCACAGATTGCTTTGGTTGTTCCACATGGAACTAGAGGACTTAATATTTTCTCTGCTGGATTTTGGACTTGTTTTGATTCCAATCCTTTTGATTCCAATTCCCATTTGTACCTTTGGAAGGATAATGTTTATTGTGTGCCATTGAATGTTGGAAGTGTCTAACTTTCTTTTCATTTGTACAGGGGCTCACAGCTAAGGGTTTGCCTTATGTCTTGGAGGAGACTTGGGACTTGGACTTTTCAGAAGTGTTGAAATGGTTAGGACTTTGGCAACTCTTGAAGATGGACTAAGTGCCTTTTGCAAAAGGATGTGCATGAGTCTTTGCGGGGTGGGGGAGGACAGAGATAAAATGTTACAGTTTGTGTCTAAATGTCCCCCTAGCCTCATTCAGTCATGCAGTTGGACTTCTAGAGTCTGTGATTAATCTGTCATCTAATGCTGGGATTATGGATGTGAGTGCTGCACCCACCCTGGGGCTGGTAGCCTGAATACAATATAGAGGAGAGAAAGAGGCTTGCTTTTGCACTCCTCCCTTTTTGCTCCTGTTGCTTTTGCCGTCTTCTGTTACCGTCAAGTGTTGCCCTTTGCCATGTGCCACTCTGCCTTGGAGCCAATTGATTATGGACTGAAACTTCCACAAACTCTGAGCTAAACAAAGCCTTTCCTCCTTTAAGATTGGGTGTTGGCACTTGGTCCCAGCACTGAGAGAAAAGTAACCAACATAGACTACAAGTTACCAGAGGCAGGAATGGGGGGTCGGGCAGATAGGTGTGACTACAGAGGCAGAAAAAGAAAAGTCTCTTTGATGGAGGAGTGCTCTCACCTTAACTGTATTTTCTCAAAATACGCATTAGCAACTGGGTCAGGATAATGTGCATACCACATTATAACAAGGTCTGCTTTCTGCTTTGATACGTGCTATAGTCACTTGCAGCGTAGCTGTAGGGAAAACTGTATAAGGATATGCAGGACACTGCCATGAGATCTGACAACTGCTTATAAATCTAAGCTTATTGGAAGATAAGAATTTTTAAAAATACAGAATTTTATAATCAGCATGCACTCCATCACAAAAAAATTGTATTTGGGTAGAACAAAATATAAGGAATAAATACACATGCCTTTACATTAAAAAGTGATGGAATAAACTTCCATTGTGCTGTTGGTACCTGAGGCATTATAGTTGTTAGTGGTATAATTATTCAGTACAGGAGTCAGTTGCTACCCTTGGCTTGCCAGGTAATAACCTGGCAAGAAAATATGAGTTATTAGTGAATGTAAAGTGACAGGCGCTGTGTATGCTTTGCTCTAGTGAACTATATTTGTCTTCTCTGTTTAAACCAAACATTTAACCTACTTAAGCATGTCTTGGAGCACAAGAAGACTAGTACAGAAATGCAGTCCTCATCTGGTACCGACATTTTCTAAAGATGTGGCAGTTTAGGATCAGAAAAAAGTGGGTCAACTTTACCCAGCAGGCTACAATTCCAGTGTCAAAAGGATTTCAATCAGATTCGTATCTTAGAGGGAAAAGTATTACCAAGTACATCTTGGGGGATATAAAATTTCAAACTTGCCAAGAAAAGTAATTTTTTATTTCTTGAGGTACAAACTTCTTTCAGAGTTCATATGATTCATAGGGACATAATGTAGCCTAGTTGATGATTTGGGGTCAACCTAGTTCCTAGGCTGAATGCACTCACACTAAGCCTTACGTTCTTGCATTATTTGTTCACCCATAGCAGATTATTTTAGTCGCTTTCCTCATTGCTGGGGGAAAAAACACACCTGACAACTCCAACTTAAAGGCGGGCAGGTTTATTTTGAATTAGGTTTTTAGACAACAGCTGGCTGGCTCCAAGGCAGGAAGGCATGGTGGAAGGGTCTGGAGGAGGAAAGCTGCTGGCAGGAAGGCAGGCAGGAAGCAGAAGGAAGACAGGTGAGAGCCGCACCTCTCCAGGTTGTGAACCCAGTGGCCTGCTGCTTCATTCTTGTTATGGTTGATACATCATGCCGACTTGAGAATTTACAAGTTTTACTGAGAGACTCAGCAGGGAGCCAGGGTCCTTACTTTGTAAATATCCTCATCTTGTGCAAGAGGAGGGCACAGGGATTCTGTGTACAGTATAAGGGAGGAGAAGAGGCTTGCTCTGCCCGCTTGTGTTCTGGCTGCTGCCTTGAAGTGTTGTCCCAGTGACACGCAACCCTACCTTGGAGCCAGCTGATTACGGACTGAAACCTCCAAAAACTGTAAGCTAAAAAGTCATTTTCTTCCTTCATTTTGGGCATCAGGTATTTTGTCTCAGCAATCAGAGAAAAGTTACTAAGACAATACCAGACCCTACCTTTGAACAGTGAGCCAGCACCCTATAACCCAACTGTCTTCCAAAGGCTTTGCCTATGAGTTCATGAGGTCTTTGGGGGACATTCTTGACATAAACCACAATAGGTTAGCCTAATTTGAAACTCACTATTAAAAACACAACCCAGTATATAAAAACCAAATTATTATTATTATTATTATTATTATTTTGTACCGGGGATCAAACTCACAACCTCATGTTTGCCAGGCAGACCCTATGCCACTGAGCTAAATCCCCAGCCTAACAGCCAAATTATTAACTTGAAGTTTAACACCTTTTTTTCAAAGACATACTGGCTTTCTGGGCACACCAATGCATGCTTGTACTCTTGGCAACCTGGAAGGCTGGGTGGCCAAGTTGAGGCCAGCCTGGACAATATAGCAAACATAAAATAGGATGGGAACAAAGCATACCTGGATTTGATTTCCGGTGTGTGAGTTGGGGAATCTGCCATGCACTGTGAAATTAGATGCCTTGAAGGGCTCTGGAGGGGAAGCTGTGGTCATGCCTGCTATCACAGGGAGGAGATTTGCACAGAAAAAGAATATATATTAGCTGTGATTGCTGCTTATTGGCTTTCTTCATTCATTCATTTGTTTAATACTTGTCCATTTTTTGGTTTATTTAGGCACTAGTAGGTTCTGGAAAACTTTGTTTCAAATTGAAAAATATCAAACTGCAGGTGTGCCCAAGCTTTTGATTTGCATCGGCCACATTGAGTGAAGAGAAACTGTATTATACTTTGGCCCATCAAGTACAGTGTATATAACATAGTTATTGTATGTGACTAACAAAACTTCCTTTAGTTTTTTATATTTGTTGTTATAGCATTTTTGAAAAGAAGGCAAGTGGTCTGCAGGATGCAGTTCCCCACTCCTGGGAGGCAGACTAGATGTGCCCCCGCTCTCCTGCAGTGTGAGAGCCGTGGGGTCTGAGGGCTACTGAGGTGCGGAGCTCAGAGAGACCCTCAGGTGCGGGCATCTTGCTGTCCCACCTCTTCTCCTTGTTACGTTGTCCTGATGTGCTTGCTGGATGCAGCGCACCCAAGGACAAAGTGGCCAAAAGCCTGTTTTCATGGATTTCACTCTGAAGCTTACGGTTTAGGGCTGACAGGTCCCCGAAGCCACCTGTGTTTGGAGGGTGATGGATCGTGGGGCAGCATAGCCCTCATGCCGTTGGGAGCGGAGCCCGCTAGGGAGCGAGGTCACTGGAGATGCGGCCTGGAAGGCTTTGTCTCCCTTCCCAGCTCCTCCATTCCCTTTTCGCTTCCTGGCCACCGTGAGTGGAGCAGCTGTTCCTCCTCCGCACCTCTCTGCCATGCTGTCCCCCTTTGCAGCCAGCTGCCTATGCACTGAAATGTGACCCAGAGGAAGCCTCCCCTCCCATAATTTGAGGATGTCAGATATTTCATCCCAGGAAAGAGGAGTGATTAAGACATTTGACAGAAGAGAAAAGGAGGAAATAGCTAAGATGTGGTCTGCAGTGAAGAGGCAGAGTAATGGAGCAGGGCCCTCCAGGTGGAGGAGGGCCCACCTAGCAATGCAGACGGGGAAGGTGTCGTCCTCCAACAAGACGGAGGCTGAGACAGGAAGGTGGGTGAGAGACAGGCATGCAGGACAGAGGCCAGAGAGACGGGAAGCTGAGTGAAGGCCTCAGACAGCACCGAAGAACAAGTGGAGATATCCAAGGAAGGTCCAGGCCGTGGGGCCAGCAGGAAATAACAGGCTTGACCACTTGGGCCTCTCTTCCCAATGTGATGTATTAAGCCAGGTAGCCTTCCTTTTATTCTCTGGTGGCATTTCTCCAGCTGACTCGCATAGTCATGTGCCGATGCACACTGTATTTTTGGCATGCTCACTTGCCGGCTGCTCCTTGTTCTTTTCTTTAAAAGCAGGATAGATAAAATAATATCCCCTCCCTTTAAATGGAGTTTCTGTATTGTGCTAAAATGCAGTGACATGGGACCTGTACTATATGACACATCAGAAATGGACAGTGTAAACAGAAAGATAATCACCATGCAGAAGTTCTGTGGTCGGCTTTGCGGGTCAGCTCCTCCCCCATGCCAGCTGCAGGGCTCCCAGTTTTTTCCTCCTGCTTGTGATGGGGGTCTGACTTCATGTATTCTCAGCAGCAGCACTGTCCAGGAGCCCAGGCACCTGGTGCTTGGTCCCTCGCTGCGTGCTTTCCCAGCTGCTGCCCACACCTGCATCTGCAGCTGTATCTGCAGCCGATGCCTGGCCCACAGGTGTGCAAGCTACCAGCGCGGGACAGGGGGCCGCTGTGTACACTCGGTGAAGCGCTGCACTGGGAATTTTATAAGATGTAATTCCCACAGTGCTACCAAGGAGCCGCCTAGCAAGGGGCCGGCCTTTTATTTAAGTGCCACACTGACCAGTGAGTATCCACCCTGGGCCCTGGGGGGACTGTCACCATCCTGCCCTCTCCTTCGCTTCCGGAAGCCCACATAGAGAAGTAGGTTCTTCGGCCCTGCTGAGGCTCATAGTGAAGAGCGTTCCCTGCCTCGTGGCTGGCAGGGGAGCCATGTGACATGTCTCCCACACGGTCCTCACAGTCGCTCATGGCTGAGCGGTTTACTCTGCTCCCCACTCCTCCCATTTTATGGAGAAACTAAAACAAGAAAGTCAAATTTCCCAGAAGCATACGGCTCTCTGGTGGATTTGAACACGATCCCCTAACACTTAAACTCACGGGGGGAGCGGGTCCTGGTCACCTTCCCAAGACTTGGCCGGTTAGCACCTGCTGAAGGCCAGCGTCCCCCCAGCCCTTCAGTCCCCGCCGCCTGGTCAGTGTGACCTGCGGGGCACAGCCCTGCTCTCCTCTATCCCCATGCTCCAGAGCATCAGGCTTCCAGAGGCAGCCAGGCAGTGGCAGGGGCAGGCGTCCGGCACTGGCTTCACTTCCTCGCTCTCCCCGGCAGCGGCACTAAGCAAGGGCCCAAGCGCTGGCTCCACTGGCAGCCATGTGTCCGCGCTTCCTCACCGCTGTCCCCTCCCGACTGAGCAGCAGCCAGCGGAAGGTACAGGCTGTGAGGGGGTGGCTGGCCCACTGTGCCCACCACTCCGTTTTGTGGAGCCGTAAACATGCCAGCCTGTCATTGGATTCGTAACCTTTGCCCCAACCCCTGCCTGGGCCTCCTCTCTCTGGCTTATGCTGGGGGACAGACGTGCTCTCTGCCCACTCCTGAGCAGTGCACACGGAGGCTTCGGGGTCTGCTTTATCTGCCCCCAGGTCACCAGCCCCTGCTCGTCCGGCTGCCACGTCAGGCCTGGAAACACTGGGGCCTACTCAGCCGCCACAGCCTCGCAGACAGCAGGACAGGGTCTCGACAAGAGGGGTCCTGAGGTGTGCACTCCAGAGCAGTGGAATGGCAACCTGGGAACTCGCTGGAAACAGTCTCAGCTCCACCCTACCTGCTTAGGGGGTCTCAGGGTCTGAGTCGAGGACCCACCTGGTGACTCTAAAGCCTGCTTGATCCAGAGGGCATCATATGACCAGAGCATCAGGCTCTATGGCCCAACCAGCTGGCCTGAGTCCTGTTCCTGCCACTCCGATCTTGGACAAGTGATGGGACTGTTTTGTGCCTCAGTTTTTGCTTCTACAAAGTGGGGCAACAGCCTCAGTTCATGAGGTCATGCGATCTCAGTGTGGCAGGCGGTGAAGTGCATAGAACATCTAGTATACGAGTCCTTGGTATTTATTATTTTTTAGTAACACCAACATAAATCAAACGGATTCTACCAAGGAGGCTTTTACCACACCAGGGATCAGGAAATTAGGCCCGAAGACCCCAAACTGGCCCACCTCTCCTTTTTGTAAATAAAGTTTTATTGGAATACAGCCATGTTCATTCTTTTCTACATGGTAAATCTCTGCTTGGCACTAAGGCAGGATAAGTAGGCAGAAAAGGCTCTGGGGTCCACAAAGCCTAAAATACTGTCTACTCTTATACAAAAAGATTTGACAATACCTGCCCTAAGCCACATGACCTTTCCTTACTTCTGAGGTTTTCCTTCATTTTTCTCTTCTGCATCCAGTGGGAATTCTAGGAGTATCTGCCACATCTCCTGAGATGGTGGCCTTTGCACATGCCCAGCAGAGGCAGGGTTCAGCCTCACTTAGTGTAGTGACCATTACCAATGTGTGAGATATCTGGGGTGTCTTGTCCTTCTGCCCCAAGCTTATGACCCACACCCATCTCCTACTCCGCCATCACCCCATCACCTGGTCCTTGACCCTGGTCTCAGCCTGGCCAGCCCTCCCACACCCGCACCCACACCCACACCCACACCCACACCTGTCTGCTCCAACCCCAGCTTCCTACCATGGCCCCAGCAGCTTCTGGGACGTCAGCCTGAGGCTCCCGGACCTGTGCACCTGTGGGATGAGCAGAGATCTGCTCAGACCCGGAGAACAGGGTTCTCCTGGGCCAGCAAGATGGTGCACCTGGCGTGGGACCAGGCCTGGGCAAGTGCTGACTGGGCAGCTGGTGAAATGCACTGAGGCAGCATCTAGGAAATGGGCCGGCCAGCAGCGGGGTGACTGTCCCCCAGGCGCTCTCGCTCTACCTCTGTGATTCATCACCACCAGATAACCTAATGGTGTCCGGCTCCCAGCCCTGGGCAGCATCTGTCTCTGTGGCTCCAAGGACCCACTACCCTGACCTCGCAAGTCCCAACAGCTGAGATTTCTATGTGTGTGTTATTTATGCATCGCTTATGACCCAGCTTTGTTCCAGCACAGCCATCACTGGGTGCAGAGCCATTTCCTCGAGAGCTTGGAGACACAGTCTGGGGATTTATGGTGCATAGTCTTTAGGAGAAGAAGCTGTAAAAACGAAGATGTCTCCTTCCTGAGTTCACAGGCTGGAAATCCTTAAAACCCGAGCCAGCTTTAGCTCTCCTCTCCATTGCACGCTCCTTCATGCAGGACACTGAGAAAGGAGGGCAGGATGAACAGAAGGCAGTTTCCTCTGACAGCCTTCCCCATTCTCCTCCCCGAGGTGAAGCTTCCTGGGAAGTCCGTGGTGACACAGCCTGCGGCCTGCCTGCGGCTCACTGGGCCCAGTCCCTGGTCTACCTTTGTCGTGCTCCTCTATCTCACAGTGGTGTCTCCACTGCAGCTCACTTGGGAACACTGAAGGGAGACTCTCTGTCATCTTATTTCAGAGAGAATAAAACCAGTCAAAATACAATAAAGCCAATCAAAACGAGACACTGTAAGCGACATAGGATTTCAAAACAAGATAATAGGAAATCAACAATGGTTACCATAATGCCTCTTGTTGTCTTCAAAATAGCTTCAGACATAGTACAATCAAACAAAACAGAACAAAATAAAACCACCAAAAACAAAACAGTGAATGCAATACAGGACTTCAAAACAAGATAATAGTAATCCAAGATGGCTACCATAATCAATCTTGTTATCCTCGAAACAGCTGTCCCTGCCATCAGATACAACGAAATCAAACAAGATAAGCAGAATAAAACCTAACCAAACAAAACAATGAGAGTGATACAGGATTTTGAAACAAGATAATAGGGAATTAACAATGGCTACCACCTTCAGAAGGAGATCCCCCATGGATGCTGCATTGTGTATTGTTATCCTCTGAACAGATGATCAGTCTACCGGCTATAGGCCTGCAAAGTCAGTGAAACACTAAACACCACAAGCATTGAGTTGTATTTCACCTCATTAGCCGCTATGGCCGCCTGGTTTCTCTGGATCAGCCAGTTGCTTACAGGAGCAGGGTGGGTGGGTAGGATGACATTGGCTCTTCTGTCTCCTCGCCCGCACGCTGGAAGGGGCTGGTGTCCGGCTCTCAGGCAGTCAGCCGCGCATGGTGCTGACTCACGGGAAGGGGCTGTCATCTGGCTCTCTCCTAGTCAGCCCACGGAAGGCCAGAAGTCTCTTTGAAATGGGAGATGAGGGTCCTGCTAGATCCAGCAACTCCTTCCTCGCCCCGTCTGTGGCTTCTGCTCTCCTAAAGTGGCCAGTGAAGCTGCAGCCCCAGCCTCACACAGCGGAGGCCTGAAACCAAACATGGGGTGCAGGCTCTGCAGAGCGCAGGGCACCGGCGCGGGAGTTGTGGGCTGCTCAGCTCGGTCCTTACAGTCATTCCAAAGTCGTGAATCAGCTATGGGCACCCACAGGAGGACGCTAGGCAGGCCAGGCAAGGGCCCAGGGGCTTCCAGAGCAGGCTGCGGAGCACCTGCTTGTCGGGTCTGCTCTGAACTACGAGGTGCTGTGCGTGCCTGTGTCTGCAGGCAAAGACGGTTCTGCTCAGGGTGGGCAGGTTCCACCCACAGCTACTAAGTGCAAGGTGCCGGGCTTAACTCAGGTCTGTGGGACCCCAGACCTTACTCTGCAGTTCACTGCAGGTAAAGCCAAATCAAAATGAACTGAATTTTAAAATGGGGAAAGCCTTTGCCAGTTTTCAGGCTGGACGAGGAAGTCAAGCCCCCAGGTCTGTGTGGTGGAGAGGGGCAGAAGGGCCTTGTCTGCAAGGCTGCTCGCTCACTTACCCCAGAGCACATCCCTGGGGCCAGACACAGAGCCGCTGCTCGGGCTGAGCAGATGCCAGTGGGCCTCTGGGTGGCAGGCGAGAGGGAGGTCTGGCACTGTGGGGAAGGTCCGCCTGTGACTCTGCTCCAGGGTCCTGACACAGATCTGTCGCACAAAACGACCAGGCTAACACCCCAGCTGGGCTCCCAACGTCAGGAACTGTGCAAAATCCTTTTGACTGTAATGACTGATAACCCAAAAGAGTTCCTGGGTCCACATGAAATTGCCCAGGGAGTGGCTGGTCCACACCACTTGTCCTGTCTCTCGGATAGGGCAGGACCGGAAGGGTGTAGTCCTGGGCCATCCAGGGCCTTGGGGGATGGCTGCAGGTGAACATTTGAAAATCTGACTTTGAGCGGTGAGGACAGCGGGCTGCTGCCACCCCTGCCCGTCACCCCCCCACACACACCGACAGACAGACGCTGGGCATAGGCCCTCCGAGCACCCTGCCAGGATGCAGACCGCGGGTGAACCCCTGCCGGGGCCCCGTAGGGTCCTGCTGGGATCTGCACACCGGCTGCCTCGGTGCGCCTTCTCAGTAACCCGCCTGACACCGACGCGAGGAGGTGCTAGACGGCTGGGCTGGAAGGGAGCTCGGTTACACACGTAGGGTTTAAGGTTGAGTGAGGGACGCAGGAGGACTCTGGAGGGTTGCTTTCTGGAATGGAAACAGTGTCTCCTCTGGGCTGGTGCTGCTCAGTCCAGGGTCCTTGTGAACCTGCCCGGGGCAAGGGCCGAGAGTTCCAGGTGGGCCGCAGGGTCTTGTGAGCATCCTGTGTATGCATTGGGTTAGATGTAATTAAGTGGGTTCATTGAAAAAATCCTGAAGTCTGACTGGAGAGAAAGAGCAGGACAGAAGATTCCACATTAAGCGACACTATACCCGGAGTTATCTTTGGCATAATCGGAGTTCTTTCATTTTGAGTGGGTCTAATATTCTGGGAATTTAAAATACTTCAAAGCAGTAACCCTGCTGTCTTGTGCAAACAGTGCCACTCTCCGTCCGGCCCTGCTGCTCTTAGCTGCTTCCTTCTCCTGTCACGTGTCTGGACTCATCACGGCTTCAGACTCACAGATTCAATTAAGGCAAATTTTGTTTGAGAGAGAAAATAAATCCCGGAGCTGTAATTTGAGGTGTGGCCACCAGGTGGCAGTAGTGCCTAAATCACAGGCTCCAGGCTCTGGGGGATGGAAGCTCTTTGCTAAACCCTCCTTCAGAGAGCGGTGCGGTGAGCGTCCACCGCAGACTTCACAACAGATTTATGAGCAAGCCGAGGCTCGGAGAGCTAAACCACTGAGTCAGAGCCGGGCTCAGCAGCGCCGACTCGGGCTGCAGACCTGGCATCCGTCTAATGAGCAGCTCTGCCTGGGCCCCGGGATGCAGGCCAGCTCTGACCCCGCTGTCACTGCTCCTTACCATGCCTTATCCAAGATGAGCGCTCATCTAGATTTTTAAATGTTAGGAGGACGGACCTCCGCCCACAGCTTCGTGTGGAAAATCTTCTAAGTTTCTAACATCCTTTTCTTTGCTTTCCAGCCCTGCATATTTTGGGCCCCTGTCTGCTGTGAACACAAATGCATTACAGAAATATTTCTCTCCCGCTCAATGACTCTACTGTTCAGCTGATGTTCCAGTGATCTCAGAAGTAGGAAAACTTTTGTCATGTGAACAAGTTTCACATGTATTCACCGCTGGGGGTGAATCCAGGCCTTCTCATGAGACTGCATCCGGGCCCCAGCCTGTTAAAAAAGTGTTTTGTTTCGAAGCAAGGCCTGGCCTGTGCTTTAACCCTTTCCTGAGCCTTGCCTGGATTACATTCCCAGGGGCACCCTGGCCCGGCTTATCATGTCCACAGGGTCGTAAACATCCTCAGTTGACCTTTTCTTGATTTTCCTTTGCCATCTTACATTAAAAGCAGTGCCTTCTTTTATTTTTTTGTCTTTGGAATTCTGTATTGTTGCTACCCTTTTTCTGTTTTGTTTGGTTGTTTTCTTTGTTTTTTCTCTTTAAATAAAATTTTTTTTAAAAAGCAGTGCCTTAAAAGGAAAGCTACAGAGATTTCTGTAAGATCAGTTTCACCTTCACCTTCTCTCCGGCAAGAAGCAGGAAATATGGGCCCCTTCAGTGGCAGGAGCTGGTGCGTGGCTTACTAGCGCCCATCTTCCTCCTGTGCCCGGGGGCAGCTGTGTGGAGCAGCAGGAGGGCAGGGGGCAGGCCAGTGGGGAGTCTGGGATGGCCATTCAGAGCCCCCTCAAAGGAGCTCCAGGCCTCCAGCCCCCTGGGCCAGGGCCTGTGACCCGGCTTCCCTGAGAATGATGGAGAGGCTCAAGAAGGAGAGGACACTAAATGCTGGTCCTAAGTGAGCCTTTGCAAAGGCACCCTTCTTCCTCTGCACCCCCGGGTGCAGATGGCTCTGCTCAGAGCTGCTGAGGGCCAGGCAGGCCATGCTGGGGGCCTTGGTTCACCACAGGGCTACCTTCCACGGCCCTGGGAGGGCACCATCCCTGTGTTCTTGAGGCCATGGTTATAAAAATTGCAGAAATATGCTGGTTTAAAAATCTTTTTCTTAACGATCTTACTCGCCTTAAAAAGTAGCAGTCCCATCCTCCACAAAACCCACCTTGAGCCTGTTCTTGTTTGTAGTGCGGTGTGGACAGTGAGGAAGACCTCAGGGCATTAGCAGGACCCAGCGAGCTGTCAGTGGGGCCTCAGCCTCTCTTTTCTGGACAGGTCTCCCCAGTTGCCTAGGCTGGCCTTGCCCCTGTAATCCTTTCCCGCAGCCTTGAGGTAGCTGGGGTTGCAGGTACGTCACCACCCCTAGCTTCCTTCTTGTGCTGAGGATGCCATCTGGGCCTTTGCACCGAGCTGCATCCTGGTCTAAGTCGCTAAGTTGCCCAGGTTGGCCTTGAACTTGCCAACCTCCTGCCTCAGCCTCCCCGAGTAATAAGATTATTAAAAAGTGTGGCCCTTTTAAAGAACATGAAAGCCACTCTCTATTTGCTACACAGAAAGATCCCTCCGACCCCCAAGGGCAGGAGAGCCAAGCAAACACTGCAGATGTCGAGCAATCCGAGAGCACAGGCCGCAGGATGCACCCAGCTCTCCCCCAACGTTCGGTGTCTCGAGTGCGCCCAAGACAAGCATATTCAGCCTGACTGCTGGCACGCAAAATACAAGTTGGAGTGAGAGCAAAAACATATTTTCAAGTTAAGATCAAATAAAATATTGCTTATTTTATTTTTATCACACCCTTTAAAATGTGTGTGACTATAGTAAATACAGCGATTAGAACAGTAGTTGTGCACATGTAGCAACTTGGAAAATCAGTAAATTATTTCGGCGTGAGTGGATTTTTAAAAATCTGATTGAGATGTGCCATCAGAAGTCAGGAAGACATAGCTCCAAAGCATTATACTTCAACACCATCACCACGAAGTAGAAAGCACATCATGCCAGGGAGAAGCAGCCACTGGCTACCTGCAGACATCTAGATAGTTTTTTTTGTTGTTGTTGTTTTGTTTTTTTATTTTAAAGAGAAAGAGAATAAAACAAGAGGGCAGAACAAAGCAGATCAGAACAACACAAGCAACACAGCATTTTACAATAAGACAACTGGACATTAACAGTAGCTATCAAAATCTCTCTTTCTCTGCTATAGTTGAGCATAGTTTCAAATACAATAGTATCAAACATAACAAAATAGTATAAAACCATTCAAGAGAATGAAAGAATTACAGGGCATTCTTTCTGGGGTAAGATGGAATCTCAGTGTGATTTTAATTTGCATTTCTCTAATGACTAATGATGATGAACATTTTTTCATGTATTTATTTGCCATTTGTATTTCTTCATCTGAGAACTGTGTATTCACTTCAGATGCCCATTTTTGGATTGGATCTTTGAATTTCAAGGGTCTGATTTTTTTTTAATTCTTCATAGGTTCTAGACAGAAGTCCTTTGTCCAAGGGACAGTCCATTAAGATTTTTTCCCAATTTGTGGGTTTTCTTTTCACTCTGCTGGAAATCTCTTTCAACATGGAGAAACTCTTTAATAAGATGTGGCCCAGTTATTGATTCTGGGAAGTATTTCCCATTCAGTTTGATTCTTTTTCATGAATTCTCTACCTACCCCTATATCTTAGAGATTTTTACCTACTTTGTCTTCCAACAGATTTAGTGTTTCTGTTTTAATATTTAGATCTTTGATCCATTTAGATTTTAGTTTAGTACATGGTGATAGGCATGGGTCTAGTTTTAGTCTTCTGCATATGGATAGCCAATTTTTCCAACACCATTTGTTGAAGAGACTGTCATTCTTCCAGCGAACATGTTTGGCCCCTTTATCAAAGATCAGGTGGTTGAGTGAGTTTGTGGTTGTGGTTGTATCTTCCAATCTACTCTGTTGATCTTCAGGTCTGTTTTTATTCCAGTACCATGTTGATTTTATTACTGTAGCTTTGTAGTATAATTTCAAGTCAGGGATTGTGATGCCTCCTTCCCTGCCTTTGTTGCTTCGAATTGCCTTTGCTACTCTAGGTCTCTTCTGGTTCCAGATGAATTTTAGGAGTGATTTCTCTAGATCTATGAGGTATGTTAGTGGTATTTTCATTGGGATTGCTTTGAATCTGTATAGCAATTTTGGGAGAATGGCCATTTTCACAATGTTTGTTCTTCCTATCCATGAACAAGGGATGTCTTTCCATTTTCTGAGGTCCTTTTTCAGGGTATTTCCTTTTTCAGGGTATTATAATTTTCCTTGTAGAGCTCTTTTACTTCTTTTGTGAGATTAATTCCTAAGTGTTTCATTTTTTTGGATGCTAGTGTGAAGGGTATGGCTTCTCTTATTTCTCTCTCAGTGTTTTTGTTGTTAGTGTATAGGAATGCTATTGATTTCTGAGTATTGACTTTGTATCCAGCTACATTGCTGAATTTATTTATTACATCTAGGAGTCTTTCAATGGAGTTTTGGGGGTCTTCTATGTAAAGTATCAT
The DNA here is from genome assembly GCA_004027295.1 of Dolichotis patagonum. Classification (NCBI taxonomy): domain Eukaryota; kingdom Metazoa; phylum Chordata; class Mammalia; order Rodentia; family Caviidae; genus Dolichotis; species Dolichotis patagonum. Next base: position 692 of record PVJX010023051.1, on the reverse strand, counting down.
GTCATATGCAAATAATGATAATTTAACTTCTTTTCCTATCTTTATTCCTTTTATTTCTCTCTCTTGTCTAATTGCTCTGGCTAGTATTTCCAGTACTATGTTGAATAGCAGTGGTGATAGGGGACATCCTTGTCTTGTGTCTGATTTTAAGGTAAAGGCTTTCAGTTTCTGGCCATTTAATATGATGCTGGCTGTTGGTTTGTCATAGATGGCCTTTATCATACTGAGGTAAAGACCATATATTCCAATTCTCTGTAAGGTTCTTATCATGAATCAGTGTTGGACTTTAACAAAAGCTTTTTCTGCATCTATAGAGATGATCATATGGTTCTTACTTTTGGCTCTATTGATATGGTGGATTACATATTGATTTACATATGTTGAACCATCCCTGCATTCCTGGGATGAATCCCACTTGGTCATGGTATATAATCTTCTTGATGATTTGCTGCATCCTGTTTGCCAATATTTTATTGAGAATTTTTGCATCTATGTTCATTAGGGAGATTGGCCTATAGTTCTCTTTTTTAGTTGGGTCTTTCTCAGGTTTTGGTACTAGAGTAATATTTGCTTCCAGGAATGCTTAGGAAGAATTGCTTCCCTTTTAATTTCATTGAAGAGTTTGAGGAGTGTTGGAATTAAGTCTTCTTTGTATTTCTTTTCTTTTTTTTTTTTTTTTTTTTTTTTTTTTT
>PVJX010023050.1:0-30266 GCA_004027295.1 Dolichotis patagonum | reverse complement strand
TTTTTGGCTCTGTTGATGTGATGTATTACATTTCTTGATTTGCATATGTTAATCCATCCCTGCATTCCTATAATAAATCCTACTTGGTCATGGTGTATAATCTTCTGGATCATTTGCTGCATTCTATTTGCCAGCATCTTACTGAGAATCTTTGCATCAATGTTCATTAGTGAGATTGGTCTATAGTTCTCCTTTTTGATTGTGTCTTTTTCTGGTTTTGGTGTCAGGGTAATACTTGCCTCCAAGAATGATTTAGGCAGGACTGCTTTTGTTTCAGTTTCATTGACGAGGTTAAGGATTGTTGACATTAAGTCTTCTCTAAATTTCTTATAGAATCCATGAGGACCTGGGCTTTTCTTTGTTGGTAAGTTTTTAATAACATTTTTGATTTCAGTAGCTGATACTGGGTTATTCAAAATTGTTATATCTTCTTGATTGAGCTTTGGTAGTTCATATGTTTCTAGAAATCTGTCTGTTTCCTCTGTGTTTTCCACCCTATGTGAATAGAGATTTTCAAAGTAGGTGTTAATGATCTTTTGAATTTCCATAGGATCTGTAGTAATTTGCCTCTTTTCAATCCTTATTGCATGGATTTGTGTTTTTTCTTTCTTTTTCTTGATAAGGTTGGCTAGGGGTTTATCAATTTTGTTTATCTTGTCAAAAAAACAGCTCTTTGTTCCATTATTTATTTGTATTTTTTTGTTTCAATAACATTAAATTCTCTCAAATCTTAACAATTTCCTCCCTTCTATGAGCTTTCAGTTTGACTTCCTTTTCTAGGACCTAGAGATGTAGCGTTAGATTTTTATTTGTGCTCATTCCATTTTCTTAATGTGGCTATTTATTGCTATATATTTTCCTCTTAGGACTGCTTTCATTGTCTCCCATAGGTTACAGTATGATGTGTCTGCATTGTCATTATAGTTTAGGTTTTTTTTAATTTCTTCTTTAATTTTATCTGTAACCCATTGTTTGTTCAGAAGGTTGTTACTTAATTTCCATGTATTTATGCAGGTTTTGTAGTTTTTTTGCCATTGATTTCCAATTTTAGTGCACTATTATCAGACATTATACATGGGATAATTTCACTCCTTTTGCATTTACTTAAGAATGATTTATGAGTTAATATATGGTCTATTTTAGAGAATACCCATGTGCAGCTGAGAAGAATGTATATTCCAGTGTGGTTGGGTGGAACACTCTGTAGACATACACTAAATCCATTCGTTCACAGGTGACATTCAGTTCTATTATTTCTTTGCTGAATTTTTGTCTAGTTGATCAATCTCTTTGTGACAGTGGTGTGTTAAGGTCTCCTATTACAATTGTGTTCTTGTGTATTTGGTTTTTCATGTCCATTAGCATTTGTCTGATATAGTTGGGTGCTCTTGTGTTTGGTGCATATATATTTATAATTATTAGTTATTCCTCTTGTAATTTTCCACTTACAAATATGTAGTGGCCTTCCCTGTCTCTTTTAATCCTTTTAGGTTTGAAGTTCACTTTATCTACAAACAGAATCACTACCCATGCTTTTTTCTGGGTTCCTGTTGCATGGGATACTGTTTTCCATCCTTTAACTTTTAGTCTATGAGTTTGTTTTGAGTCAAATGTTTTTCTTGGATGCAGCACATTGTGAAGTACTGTTTCTTGATCCATTCTCTCAACCTGCTTCTTTTCACTGGTGAATTAAGCCCATTTACACTTATGGTTATTACTGATATGTATTGACTTGACTTTGCCATATTATGTTCCTCTGGTTGGTTTCCCACTTTCCTCCCTTGTTTAATTTCTTGTCCAGGCAGGTGGTTTCTTTCTGTTGTTGTTCTGGAGATTGTGATCATTTTTATCTCTTTCTAGTATGCCTTTCAATACTCATTCTAGTGTTGGCTTGGCAGATATGAATTTCTTCAGTTGTTCTTTGTCATGGAAGTATCTTGTTTCTCCATTAAGTTTGAAAGACATTTTTGCTGAGTACATCAGTCTTGGTTGAAAGCTGTTTTCTTTTTAATACTTGAAATACTTCAGTTCAAGCTCATCTTAACCTGAAGGTTTTTGTTGAGAAGTCTGCTGTGATTCTAATAGGCTTTCCTTGATAAGTGATGTGTGTCTTTTCTCTAACAGCTCTTAGTATTCTGTTTTTATGTTGTATGTCTGAAATCTTAATTATCATATGTCTGGGTGTAGATTTATGTTGGTTATGATTGTTTGGCATTCTATATGCCTCACCTATTTATATGTCAGATTTTGTCCCTATGTTTGGGAAATTTTCCATAATTACTTCTGTGAATACCTTAGTTAAACCTTTTGCATTGTCTCCTGCCTCCTCACTGATGCCTATTAGCCTTACATTGTTTCTCTTGGTGTCATCTTGAAGCTGTTGGATTGTTATTTCATGCTGCTTTGTTGTTTTTATAAGTTCTATCTTTTCCTGGTCACTAACTGTGATCCTATCCTCAAGCTCAGAAATTCTATCCTCAGCTTCATTTAAATGGTTTTGCCAGCTTTCAATGGAGTTTTTGGCTTCTTGGATATCTCTTTGAAACTGTTTCATGAATTCTGCTTGTTTTCTACCTTGTTTGTTCAAGGTTTCAATCAATTTCCCATGCTCCTATTTTTTTTTATCTATTTTTTCCTGACTATGTTGAACAAATCCTTTACTAAGGTTGTTACTTTTGTCTTTACATAAACCATTACGTCTAGTTTGATTTCCTCTTTAGCCTCATGGATTTGTTTCTTTACTTCATTTGCTATATTTTCAGAGATTTCTGGTATATGACTATTAAAGTCCTACATTTCTCTGTCCTCTGTTCTTGCACCTGATGTACTAGATGTTTGAGATTGCGTTTTGGTTTTTTGTTTTGTCATTTTCACCTACTGGACCAATATTTTGTTATTTAGTCCCAAAAGTCACTACTGTCAGCAGTGTACCTCCCAGGTTCCTACTCTGTGGTTGCTGTCCACCCAATTGTTGAGTATATAGTGACCAGAATCTACCGGGGTGTTCTGTCTGGGCAAGGGGCCACCCAGTCTCCCACTGAACCGGCACTGTCAATCCACCTCAGTTGAATGATTCTTTGCAGGGCTGCAGTGGTGGTGGAGGGGAGTAGTGGGCAAGCACACCCAGCAGCGCGAGTCAGGGTGGAGGAGGTGGTCTCTTTTGTGGTGCCTTCCTTCATGCCAATATGGTGGTGCCAAGGTGGCCAGAGGGGCATGGGCCAGCTCAGCTGTGCAAGCAGAGGTGAGGTTAGGCAGCTTAATCTGCATGGCACCTTCCTCTAGATTGTGGTGGTGGGGATGGGCATGATTGGAAAAGGAGGCCCAGCAGCTTGAGCTGGGGCAGAGGCAGTGGTCTCCTCTGCATGGCACCTTCCTCTGTGCTGGTACAGTGGCAGTGAGGCAGCCAGAGGGGCACAGGCCAGCTCAGCCACACAAGGAGGAGTGGGGCTCTGCCCTTCTCTAAATTTCTTGTAGAATTCAGCAGTGAATTCATCAGGACATGGGGTTTTCTCTGCTGGTCAATTTTTAATCATGTTTTCAATTTCAGAAGCTGATATTGGATTATTCAAATTTGTTATATTTCCTTGATTGAACTTTGCTTGCTTCTGTATTTCTTGGAATCTTTCCATTTCCTCTATGTTTTCCACCCTATGTGAGTAGAGATTTTCAAAGTAAGTATTCATGATCTTTTGAATTTCCATGGGATCTGTAGTAATTTCTCTCTTTTCAGTCCTTATTGCCTGAATTTGTGTTTTTTCTCTCTTTTTCTTGATAAGATTGGCTAGTGGTTTATCAATTTTGTTTATTCTCTCAAAATATAGATCTTTAATTTATCAATTCTTTGTATTTTTTTTTAGTTTCAATTACATTGATTTCTGCTCTAATCTTCACTATTTCCTCTCTTTTATGAGTTTTGGGTTTAACTTGCTCTTCTTTTTCTAGAAGATTGAGATGTAGCATTAGGTTGTTTATTTGGGGTCATTCCATTTTCTTGATATGACAATTTATTGCTATATATTTCCATCTTAGGAGTGCTTCATTGTGTCTCATAGGACACAATGAAATGTGTCACACAGTGAAATGTGTCAACATTTTCACTGAATTGTAGAAATTACTTTATTTCTTCTTTAATTTCATCTGTGATACACTGGTTGGTCAGAAGGTTGTTAGTTAATTTCCATGTGTTTATGCAGGTCTTGCAATTTGTTTTGCCATTAATTTCCTATTTCAGTTCACTATTGTCAGATATTATGCATGGGACAATTTCAATCCCTTTGCATTTAGCTAAGAATGCTTTATGGGTGAAAATATGGTCTATTTTGGAGAAAGTTCCATGTGCAGCTGAGAAGAATATATATTCTTATGTGCTTGGGTGGAAAACGCTGTGAACACCTACAAAGTCCATTTGCTCACAGGTATGATTTTGTTCTGTTATTTCTTTGCTGACTTTTGTCTAGTTAATCTATCTATTTGTGACAGAGGGATAGTAAGATCCTTTGTTTCAATTGTGTTCTTGTGTATTTGGTTTTTCATGTCCATTAGTATTTGTTTTATGTAGTTGAGTGCTCCTTTATTTGGTGCATATGTATTTATAATGGTTAGGTCTTCCTCTTGAAGTTTTCCACTAACAAGTATGTAGTGACTCTCTTTATCTCTTTTAATCATTATAAGTTTCAAGTTCATATTGTCTGCAAATGGAATAGCTACCTTCCTTTTTTCTGGGTTCCTGTTGCATGGCATATGCTTTTTTATCCTTTGACCTTTAATCTGTGAGTTTGCTTTTGAGTGAGATGTGTTTCTTGTATACAACATATTGTGGGATCCAGTTTCTTGGTCTATTCTGTCAACCTATTTCTTTTGGTAGGTGAATTTAAGCCATTTACATTTATGGATGTCACTGATATGTCCTGGCTCAGCTTTGTCATGTTAAGTTTCTTTTATCTGTTTTCTGCTTTTCTACCTTGTTTAATTATAGCCCTGCCTGGTGGGTTCTTTCTGTTGTTTTTCCTGGAGATTGTGATCATTTTTATCTCTCTATCTAGTATGTCTTTCAGTATTCTTTCTAGGGTTGGTTTTGGATATGAATTTCTTCAGTTGATGTTTGTCATGGAAGTATCTTGTTTCTCCATGAAATTTCAAAGACAGTTTTGCTGGGTATATCTGTCTGGGTTGAAAGTTGTCTTCTTTCAGGGCTTGAAATACTTTACTCTAAGCTCATCTTAATTTCGGGGATTGCACTGAAAAGTCTCCCATGATTCTAAAGGGCTTTCTTTATAGGTCAGTTGTGTCTTTTCTGTAACAGCTTTTGGTATTCTCTTTTTATGTTGTATGTCTGGGATATTAATTAGTGTATGTCTGTGTGTGGATTTATGTTGCTTGTCACCGTTTGGCTTTCTATATGCCCCAATTATCTGTATATCAGATTTTTCCGCATGCTTGGGAAATTTTCTGCTATTAATTCTGTGAATAGTTTATAATGTCATTTGCACCTTAATTGATGCTTGTTAATCTCATATTGTTTCTCTTTAGTCATCTTGAAGCTGTTGGATTGTAATTTCATGCTTCTTTTTTTTATTTTTAAAGTTCTATCCTTTCATGATCACTAACTGAAATCCTGTCCTCAAGGTCTGAAATTCTATCCTTAACTTCATTTAAAGAGTTTTCCAGCTTTCATTAGAACTTTTTATTTCTTGGATATCTCTTTGAATTTTTTCATGGATTTTGTTTGTTTTCTACATTGTTCATTCAATCAATTTCCCATGTTCCTGTGCTTTTCTATGTATTTATTCTCTAGCTATACTGAGCACCATCTTTACTATGGTTGTTATTTTTGTCTTTATGTGAGAAACTATTTTTGATTTGATTTCCTCTATAGCCTCATGGATTTGTTTATTTCATTTTCTATCTTTTCAGAGATTTTTGCTATATGACTTTTAAAGTCCTCTATTTCAATGTTGCCTGTACTTTCTCCTGATGGACTAGATACTTGAGACTGCATTTTACTTTTTCATTTTGTCATTTTCACCTTTGGGCTAATATTTGGTCTCAACTATTGGTAGTGTGTATTTTAGGGTCCCACTGAGTGGTGATGTTTGTCTGATTGCTGGGTAACACAATGAAGAGGAAGGCCATTCACTTGAATTCCTCCTGCAGGGTTTTTGGGTGAATACTATATTCTTCCTGGGATGACTAGCCTATGAGTATTTATGTTAGTCAAACTTTGTTTCCTGCTGTTCCCAGGGTACCATGTCCTCAGGTTATTCCAGGTCACCAGCTGTCCCTGTCTATAGTGTTTGTCTCGGCTGAGACCCTACTGTGTCACTGGGTGTCTCATAAGCCCTTTTAATTTTCTCCTAGTTGGGGGATGCCTTATTGGCACACTTCTCAACCTGCCTGATGTTCTCTGTGTGAAGGAAGAAATCACCCACACTCTTGCCAAACTTAGCAAGGTCTTATAGTTGGATGAGCTTTGCTACTGCTCCTATTTACCCACTGAAGTTCTCTATTTTAGGGGCAAACTCACCACACTGACTGTAGCCTGCTGAGGCCTTCTGTTTTGGTGAGGGGTTACTGAGCCTCCCAACAGCACATCACAGGTAATCCACTGCAGCCCAGGGTTCTGGGAGGAGTGGGAGCCAAAGATCAAAGCAGTACTAGGTCCATTAGATGGACCGGTGGTTGGCTGGTGGTAGGTCAAGCAGTGTGGTGGGCCGGTGGTAGGGCAAGCAGGTAGCATGATGCCCTGGCATGCCAGCAGAGGTGGACTGGGAGGAGGTCTGAGGGCAGCAGACTGGCAGTAGCAACCAGGCCCTATCTTCTAATAGGAATTCTTTAGTAGATTATTCCAGTGATGAGTGTAGTACCTCCATGTTACAAACAATTTCCAAAAGCTTTGTCTCTTAATACATGCAGATTTGAGGGACATGTAGAAATAATCCATAACATTCTATCCTCAGTCCTCAAAAGACTCATGTCATTTCATTATGTAAAATGAATTTACTCTACCTTTAAGTTACCAATTCTTTTTGTATAGGGGATTGAGCTAATGACTTTGCAAATACCATACAGGTGCTTATGCCACTGAGCTAAATTTGCAGCCCAAAATCTTAATAATTCAAGTTCAGAGGGTCCTCCAAGACCCAAGGAAAACTCCTAGCTGTGAATGTTATAAAAATAAAAATAAAAATAAAAATAAAAATAAAAATAAAAATAAAAATGATAAACACTTCCTGCATACATTGGCACAGAGTAAACATTATCATTGCAAAATATAAAAATAGGTTAAAAAGAAATCTGATGAAACCAAAACCAAAATCACATGGGATAAACATTAATTCTTATCATTCCATGTCCAGCATTCAAAGTATGTTGTGTTGATATGTGTGTTCCAATGAGCTTGGGTGATCTCACACCTATGGCATCATCTGTTATAGTCCTCATGACTTCTCTTGTGGCCTTTCTCAGTGGACCTTCCACTTTCCAAGAATTCTTAAATTCTTAGAGTGTCCACTGCACTTCCAGGTTTACCTAAACTCTTCCTGCTTTTTTAGGACCTTCTCATCTTTCATGTCTTTTATGCCTTCTGTGTTTTCTAGCCTAGCTTTGAAATCTCGGTAAAAGAATCCATAGTTCTTGCATACTGTATGAATATATCAGTACCACATGCATAATACCAAAGTATCCAATCACTTGGAGAAGTAGCTAGAGTCACATGAAATATGGCTACAGTGGCTTCCGAATGCATGGATCACTGACCTCATGAAATTCTTTCCTGGTTGGTCATGAAAGCGCTGGTAACCCTTAAGCTCTCTTAAACTCTCTACTTTGAAACTTTGAGCCTCTTTAGGGTAAGCCTTACTGATTGCTGAAATCCCCTCAAGGCATTTTTCCTTCCGTTTTGATGCGAATACTTGGCTTCTTTTTAATGTTAATCTTTTCAGCAACAAAACTAGCTTGTTTTCAGCTTTAGAGGCCTCAGTTTTACTGACACCAACTAACAGATGCATTATTTCTGGCAACCAACAACATTTTTCAAATTATTCATTGCTTCTTTTTGTTCTTGATTCTTGATTGATTTGGTTAAAAACAGCCAGTAGTATTCATGCTACAGTGTAAATACTGGACTGCCTTGAAATTTCCTCAGCCAGATTAGTTATTTCTTCATTCTAGATCTCAATCTCCCATTAGGTCTTAAAGCATGACAAATTGTAGATAAGTTTTCTGACACAATGTAACACACACTGTTTTGTTCTCAAAGGGGTCCTTGTTCCCAATTGAAACTTTACTTTTGTGCATTTCTATTCTGTTCTTTTGTGTTCTGATTAGTATCACACCTCAAACTCAGTTTACAGCAATCTTGGGATTCATTATTCATAACTTCCAAGCATTTCCAAAACTCTTGCCATGAACCAGTTTCAAATAATTCTAAACTACATAATCAGGTATCAACACAGCAAGGACTCCACTTCTCTGGTACAAAAATGTCTTAGTCACTATCTCACTGGTGGGATGTAACACCCAACAGTCATAAATTGAAGAAGAGGTTCATGTTGGCTCTTGACTTTTACAGAATTCAATCTATAATTGACTGACTTCAAGGTTGGCAGGCATGCAGGAAATAGTTGGTGGAGGAAAGTGCTCACTACACCTTTCTAGGTCACAGCTTCAGTGGGTTGCCTATTCTGACCAGGCCCTATGTTCTAACACCACATTCAAGTCCTCTGTAAACCATTAACCTTCCAAAATCCTCACCTCTAGGCACAGGAGTCTTGAAGACTGTATCTGAACCCTGACAATTGGAATAGTATTCACATAGCTGAGCACAATGTAGTAACCAAAATATTGGCATCAACATTACCAAAAAAAGGTTCAAACTATAACTGTAGGGTAACATTAATATATTTGAAATCAACTAGTATTGTAAGACTTTGATACAATTTGAAATTTTTTTAATATAACAGAAATGGTATGATTTTTTAAATGTTGGTATTACTATGGATACATGTACAGATTTTTCAAGGAAATAATTTGAAGTGGCCCTTCACTCTAACTTAAGTTGTAAAAGACAGTTTTAAGAATAATGCAGAGGACAAAATATCACCTGAATGACAGATAGGAGTTACAGAAATAAGTAAGTCATGGGAGAGCAGCAAGTGAGGCAGCTTGTTCAAAACCCAGAAACTAGCAAAATCATACAGTCTTGAAAACTGCAATACACTCCTGTTAAAATAAAAATGTAAAGGATTAGTAAGCGTTTTTTTTTTATAGTATTGAGGTTTTTCTCAAGAAAAGAAATTTATAGGGAAGAAAAAGTGATTCCATTTATTGAGGAGCACAGATTATAATTTGAGTCTAGGGGACATTAATGGCCATCCTTGCCCTACCTGGTGAGCCAGATTGGAACACAGAAATTTGTTCTGGTCACAGCTGGAAATCCTAGGGCTACTGACTACTGTGGCACTAACAGGGCAAGACAAGAACTGTGGGAGATCATGAAGCACTGGGGAAACTGAGGTTATTTTTTTAATTGCCTCCTGTCTCATCCTTGTCCTTGCAAGAATGATTTGTTCTTCTTACTAGCCCCCCATAGGTGCCATTACTGTTCCCCAAAACACTCACTGCCCTCTACACATTGTCCTCGACACAGATATACTCAATAAATACCAGGACTCTGGCTTACTTGTGGCCTTTTGTTCCCCACAAACAAGCGGATCCCTGCTACACTACTACTTAATCTATTGTTCTCTATTCTTGTTGTGCATTAAATAATACTTGGTAGGAGATTAGGGACTCACTGCAGGGGTCCCTAATAACAGGAGCTATAGAAAGGGTCTCCAATATAGTTTTTTCTTTAGAATTAAACAACAAACTTTGATAAATACTGTATATAATTCCAAGAATATTATACATATAATTATTTAGCTTTGTAAGAATAAATGTTTTATAGAGTTTTTATATTGGGACTGGAAGATTCACAGTAACAGCTGAGGCTCAAAAATATTCAAATTCTTAGCATTTCAATATATTTGAACATCAGTAAGAAGGATATCAGCTTTATATATAAAAGCATTATAATTCCTATAACTATTCTAGCTATGTCCTCAAAATAGATACTTAAAATTTGAGAAAAAGCATAAAATAATAGAATTTAAGTTTTGATAACTAATTCTTTCAAGTTATGAGATAAAGAGTAAAGTTTAATTTATGCTTTCTACACAATTCTACTTTATTGATATTCTTGAAAAATCTCAGTATATTTCTTTCTTTTGTTTTTTGCCTTTCAAAGCAGATGTGGGCTTGCTGTGATTTTCTCTTGTTTTACCCTACACAGTAGTTTTATCATTCCCAGAATGTATCTCTCTTACATTGTATATATCTGCTATATATTTATTTTGCAAGTTGAAGTTACATGGAATAATTTATTTGCTAGGATATTAGCAAATTTCCATCATGACAACACTTTTGTATATTTTATTATGGCAAAAATGTTATGCTACCGGTGACAATTAATTATGATATGTGAGCTGAAATTGATTAAGAAATCCATAGAAAATATTTATAGCACTCTTCCAGTTATATCTGTAGACAATTAACATGTAGCCAGCAAACTGAAGAGGCACTATACATGCCAGTTGTAGTTGGCACCAACGAACAGGCATGTAATCTGGATAGAATAAAACTTTAATACATTAATTCATACTGAAATGTTTTGATAGTTTCAAATATCATAAGAACAGCTTCAAATATGTAAAAATTTTATTTTAAACCAAATGACTGGAAAATTCACAAATTTATGGAAATTTAACTGTATACTTTTAAACAAAGAAGGGATGAAAAAGTAAAGTGGTGGCTGAAGAATAGCTAAATTGAAAGGGAAACACTGTAGAAAACCTCATGAGATGCAACGATGTTAAGGGGAAATTTATTTATACTTACATTTAAAAATAAGAAAGATGTCAAATGAATAGTCTAAACTTACAACCTAAGGAAACTGAAAAGAGAAGAGAAACTCTAAAGAAATTTCTTTGAAAAAAAATCAACAAAATTAACAAGCTTTTAACTAAGTCATGTAAAATAGAACAGCTGCTAAAGAAAACAGTGTGATGGTATCTCAAAAATTAAGAATTTGACCACGTATTGCAGCAATTTCAGTTCTAGATATGTGTATAAAAGAGCTGAAAGTAGAATCTTACAGATATTTGCAAACTTATGTTCATAGCAGCATTACTTGTAAAATCCAAAACATGTCAACAACAAGGATGCATCTGCTGATGAATGAGTAAGGCAAATATGATAAATACACACAAAAGAATATTATTCTACTATGAAAAGAAATAAATGTTGATATGAGTTGCAACAGGAATGAATATGGATGACACAAGGTTAAGTAAAATAAGCCAGTTACAAAAAAATAAGTACCATATATTTCATTTATATGAACTATTTAAAGTAGTTAAAATCACAGAAACTGAAAAGAGAGCGATGACAACAAAGGATGTGAGGAAGTTCAGAACAGAAAGCATTTACTGGGCACAGTTACTTTTCTGTAGGATGAAAAGAGTTATGCAGTTGGATAGTGGTGATATTTTCACCACAACAGGAATGTGTGAATTAGTACTGAATTTTACACTTTAAATAGTTCAGATAATTTAGCTAACATATTAAATCTAAAAACCTCATTCATAAAAATAAAGACCACAGCACAGGAAACTGGATGCTAGAAAGATTATGTGGAGAGTTGGCTAATGCATATTAAGTCACAAAAGGGTGATTATAGTTAGCTACATTGTATTGTATAACACAAAATTTTTACAAGAAAATATTTAGAATATTATTATAACAAAAATGGGAAAAATCTGACATGATAAATAGCCTGAGTATCTAAGTTGATCAATACACAATATACAAATATATTAAGTATTATATCTTACCAAAAAAACATAAAGATACTCAATTTTTGTTTTGTTTTGTTTGTACAAGGGATCAAACTCATGACCTCACACTTACCAGCAAAGCACTTAAACCACTGAGCTAATCTCTGTTCTGCTACAAAAACATAGGATGGAAAATTTTATGATATCTCTTTTATCACAGTAAAAAATAAGTAAAACCTTTGAGGGTGTCATAGATAAAATATCCACTCTGTTTTTTTATAAATAACACTACTAAACTGAATATTCAAAGATTAAAAATTAGGACACTTATGCACACTGCTATTACTGACATATCAGTAATTTCACTTTTCTTATGTTGCAGCTGTTGGCTGGTCTGCGAAGAGATATGGTTAGGGTGAACCTTAACCGTAAAGTCCTGTGTCCCCCTTGAGTATCTCGAGATTGTGTCCTCAACTTTTTTTAGGTAAAGAATAGGAAAGTGGGGGTGATATTGACTCAAAGTTAAAAGCCTCCCAACAGAAATTGAGGAAATCAGAAGTGAAAGTAATAATTTAAAAAAGGCTATTTACTGTGCGAATGTAGGAGAATTAGCTACCTTACAACAGTGTTCTACAAGACATTTGACTGAATTTCCAAAGGATCAATAAACCACTGCACTCATTGGGGTAAGCTGGATACTAAAAATAACTCTTCATTGATTGCTATAATGTAACCCAACTGTTTCTGGGTTGAGGAAAAGATCAGGAGGCTCAGAGGGTATAGCAAGAGCATGTTACAGCTTCTCATAGGCTAGCTTCCACAAGTACATAGCAATGCATAAGCTTCTAAATTCACAACCATCAGCCGCCCAAGTGATGCCTTATAACATCCCTACATCATCATCTAACTCTTCCTACAATTAAAATAAAATATGTAACCACATACATTTAATAAGATAAATGCAAGTTTAGTTTATGGTTAATCTTAATTGTACATAAAATAGGATATAAATAGCATTGACATGGATTAAAGTAGTAGTCACAATATACAATGGTGAATCAAATGATTATGAAGGTGTAATGTGTTTTCCTCCCAGACTTCCCAATAAAATAATTGGAAATAAAGTGGCTCTAATAATTTCAAGGTTATACTAACTTTCCAGCTTTGGAAATTACAGTGGCAGATGCTCAGCCATAATTTTTGGCAGAATCATAAATACCTGTTATCCACATTACTAATAGGCCAAAATCTTTGCATAGATCATACCATATGATCAAGGCTCAGTGGACACATAAAATAAGTGATTATATTACCTACTTGATTTCAGTAAGTGCAAACAATAGCAGATTGTTGAGTTCTTTGTGATTTCTATATAGTTCCACTATGAGTAGCTGCTGGTTCTTATAATTACAAATAAACAGAGTCATTCTGCTGGAACTACACTCATGGGCCTTCTCTATTGCATACGCTGATTGTGCCAGTGTGTTAGAATTCAGATTTTAGCCAGTTTCACTTCACAGAAGCAATTCTAATTAGAGATATAGTGTACTACTACAAGGATATAATGGTTAAATTTTCTTATTATTTTAATGGAGTTTAGACATTAGTTATAAAATTCTAATATTTCAAGTTCATATATTTGAAGCAGTATATCTAATGGATGTTATGAGAAAACAAAATATAAAAAATGAATTATATTTTAGTCAACTTGCTGTAGTTTTCTTCTATTTTTAATACAACAAGTTTTGAAAATTCTTTTTTGTTTCTGACATTGAAAATTAAATTTAGGAAGCTGTGGATTACATTGCCAGTTTTTTTAACGTCTCTGTATTTTGAGAGAGGGTGTCACTAAGTTATCTAGGTAGGCCTAAAGTTGCAGTCCTCCTGCCTTCACACTTCTGAGTTGCAGGGATTACAGGTAGTTACAACCATATAAGAAACTATCTGGAAATAGTTATTATCACTAAAACATATAAATCAATATTAAAGTAATTTATAAGGATTAGATGTAATTACCTTTTTTCCTTTTTTGACTGTGGTAAAGATAATATTGACATTTAAAGCATAAATGCTTCCAAGTATTTATGGTTTTAGAAGACTAAAAATGATTTTTATAGATACCAATTTACATTAGATATTACATAATATCTGATAATCACAGATTAGATGTTAGTTTACAAATATTTTCTTATACTGGAAAAACTGAGAATAAAATATTTTGTAGCCCAGGTTTTTACTGTGAAAAACAAGAGTGGAACACACTTCTAGTATTCTTATAACTTGAATAATGATATGCAAAGAAAAGAAATTATGAGTATTTTGTTTGCTATATTACTCATTTCAATTTGGGTTTTGTGGTTCTGGGAATAAAACCCAGGGCTGTGTTCATGCACGGCAAGAGTTTTACAACTGATCCATATACCCAGAATTGTTTACCATTGAAAAACAATTTAACAACTGAAAAAAGATATTAAAAGAAGTATATGTGTTTAAGTGTGTGTACAAACACAAAATTAAATATGTTTACCAGTGGAATCTTACTGACTCAAATAAGTGAAAAATTAATAAGACAATAACACAAAGTGTTATTAGTAATACGTTGTATCTAGAGTATTGAAGTATGTGCTTTGTCTTCTAATAGAGACGCATAGAACCATGAACTTTGTATAAGCATTTATTTTTCCTACAAATGATCATGGATGGTCTAAAAAGCACGTAGTTTTTAATTTACATACTTAACTATACTTAGAATAATGTCTAAGTCTTCAAAATGTTCAAGAATATTAGGTATATCACGATTGAATTTAATGATATGAGGGAAGTAAAATAGAGCTCTGATATCACATTGATTTTTTTTATTGCCTTGTAATAGTAAAGTAGAATGAGGGTCTTCAGTTTTGGAAATTGGTACATGTGTACAATATGTATTGGCCTCATTGAATCCCTTTATCTCCTTCTGCTTCTGCTCCCCTTCCCCTTTACTAGTTTACTAATTTCTAAGAGTTTACTTTCTAGTTATTTTTTTATAAAGAAAATCCATTTACACAAAATTTACTCATTAGCAAGCAAGTCTACTACTAAATGTATAATATACAAATTGGATAAAAGGAATCCTAAGCCTTGAGTCAGGGACTAGAGCCTAGGGAGAAACACATCACCACTGTGTTATACCAACTTTCAGGTCCATGTAAGACCCATTTTAAGAGATCAAACTGAATGCATATTTCTAATGAGGAAGATAGAAAAAAACGATATTTAACAGTTAACAAAATGAGTGTCATAATTTTAAATTGATATTTTCTGGTATTCTTTACCTTCTTCAAATACACAAATTATTTCAACATGCAGACAAACAGGAATAATTATCATTGTAAGCATCTAGCTAAATACCTATGAACCACTGACTTTGAATTTAACACAAGGTTTAGAAAAATATGTTTATGTATTTTCTGTTTTTTCATTTCAAGATATATATGTGTATCTATATCTATAACTCTCTCTCTCTCTCTCTCTCTCTCTATATATATATATATATATATATATACCATTTCATAATAATATCTGAAAGATTCAAGTTACAAGGTATTTAAAAAAGCAAAAATCTATTGGTTATTGCCTAATTGGGATAATTGCTTATTCTTTCCAATTGAAGTTCTAGCTTCATTTTTCCTATTTATCTTTCTTCTGGATATTCTTCCATCTAATGTATTATTTTGATTTTACACCTAATTTGAAGAGTCTTCTCCATTTACTTTGACTAGTATTTCTTGTTCCTAATACATTGTTATATTATTAATGTTAATTGAGAGTGATAATTTCAAGTCTTTTTTCCTTGTAGTGTAGACAAATTTTTTTCCTATAATAATTATTTTATTGTATCTATTAGAATTATTTAGAGTGATTAACTTAGAAAACTCAAAATGGTTATATGGTATCATCACTTTATTTGAAACATGAAAAAAGTTTCTTTCCTATCAATTTAATGCCTACCTAGAAAGTCTGCCTGAATTGAAAAAGAAATTGTAAATGAATATTACAATTTTATTGGAGAAAATTTTATAGATGCAAGAGACAACTGCTTTAACAAAACCTATGAGTTGTGTGACCTAGTGGAAAATAACAAAAAGGGAAGATATTTTCTTCAAAAAGTTAAACTGTCTGGAATAATTTTGATCATGGTACTTCTTAGAGCTAAGGTTCTAGTCATTTAAAATGTAGCTGATAGTTTTTTATTTTAATGTTGTGAAATAGTACCATCATAAATGTTAAATATTTTTATGCTTAGGAAATAATTGCAGGTCAGTTCTCTTTATTCCCTAGTATAACATAGATAGTTAAGAATTGATGTTAAATATTAGTTACATTATTAGTTTTATACTACATATTTCATGTAAGTATTTATCAACTGTACTCAGGAGGTAGACTGTGCTAGATTCTGGCATAAAAACTAAACATAAAATGTATCCATTTCAGATTTTTAAAGCATGATTGACAAGTCATATTACCTGGTTTTTCATTCAGTAAATCTTTGTTATCTTCTTTGTCCTTACAATAATTTTAAAAGATAGATATCATTATCCATATCCATTAAATATATGCAGGAACTAAGAGGCTAAAGACTTGCTTTAGTATGCAAAGTTAATATGGAGAAGAGCAAAGATTTGAAACAAAACAAAAACTGGTTTAAAAAGAAAATAATAACAAACAAAACACCCCATAAAATACAAAAACAGTAATATAAAACTTAAAAACAAATATTTAAAAATGTCTAAAAAATAATAGAAAAATACAAAGGAAATAAATAATGTTTCAGAAATATATGTGAAATAACTTCCTGCCCATTAGGTTACTGTAAAATCCTCAATGACCATTTATCAAATAACTGTCCAATAAAAGTTCAGAATTAGAACAAAGTAAACAGCTATATATCATAGTTTATCAATATAGCTAGTAGATTATGCAAAATCTACCTAAGGGACAAACTGTTAGAATATATTTCAACACTGAACAACAAGGGTGGTGTTGTTATAAGAGATTAATATCTAGAACTTAAAAAATAGTAGAACTACAATCCAAGAAAAAATTTGTAGGAATAGATTAAGAGATGTCACAGGAAACATAAGTCACCCAAAAACAAATAAAAATATTCTAAAATTTATATTTCTTATGCTTAAGTGCACTGTATGAGCATATTTATGCAAAATTATAATTGCTAAAATATTTAAATGACATAGAATTTTACCAATATATGTTAATATATTGCATTTTTCTTAATATTTCCCCCTGGTCTAGATCAATACATTTGACAATAATTATTGTTATTTTGGCTTTTACTCTACTAAATGTTATATATGAACTTTTGTTGAATGCAAAGATGCTATTTTTAAATTAAATATCAACATCTTTTGTAATATATAATCTGTTAGCAAATGGACATCTAAGTGAAAAAATTAATGCCATTTTCTTTTAATCTTTTATTTGATTCTTGATGTTCAAAACCCTCAACCTTGTCTGCATTAACCCTAAATGAATTAGATGTATTCACATAAAATTTTAAAATTTTGTTTCCTATTTTCATGATAACGTCAGTAGCATTCTCTTCATTTAATCAAAACATTATTGCAGGATTACTATTTTTCAAATAATTGAAAATTATTCAATACAAATAATTCAATACAATTTTATGTAGGTTAGCTCATTTATTTATTCCAAATTAGCAACTTTTGTCCAGTATGTGTGAAAGAAAAGGAGATGGAGAGAGAATAAATAATTTAGTTGATATAACATCTATTATAATCTTATTTTTCATTCAACTATAAATTAATGAAGTGTGGAAACAACTGGGGGTTCTATATCATTCTAATGGGTATAAAGAGGTACTTAATACATTTTTTAAATTTATACATTCTTTTACTCTAAAAATCCTAGGTCCATTATGCATATGAGAAAATTCTGTTATAAAATATATAGTAGGTTACAAGGCAACAGTTCACAGGAGATAATTTTTTCATATATAAAATAAAAAATAAGACAAAGAAAGCACACAAACATACAACATTAACCTTGAAACAGAGCTGCAGAAGAGGAGACATGGTATGTGGCTGAGTTTTAATGTCCCAAACAATTGTTTTTCAAACAGTTTTCCACTCTTAGAATTTTTATTCATAAATATGTAAAACATTGATAGATATCATTAATGTTAATTTTTTCTAATAACTAATTTCCTTTTTACTGCTCATTTATGATTAGAAATATTGTATTGTCTCTTATAATTGAATTATTCTAAATTTTTGCATATACCTGATTAAAATATTAATTTGTTGCTGGGACTGTATAATTTATCTCTGTATGTAAGGTTTTATAAACATAAAAATAATCTCTATTAACCTGCACAGGATTACAGTCAAGTGAATTTTATTAGTAAAGAACTCTCTGGTAACCAAAAAAATCTAACTACTAAGCTGAAAATTGTAAATAAAAAGTTCTTTGAATTCATGAATAATAAAGTTTCTTTCAATAATTGATGAGTTATACTGAGTCTAGGAATGAAAAATTGCATTTACTTTTTGCAAAGGTCTTTGAAGTTATTAAAAGAGGCATTCTCACTGGCCTATGCACAAAAGTGTCTTTTTTGTAACAAGATTATTTAAGGTTATTGTTTTCTTCTCCTTCAGTCTCTTTCTAGCTCTTGTTATCACAGTCTTTAAAAATGCTGGTATAGCTTTAATATTTATATTTATCAGTGATTTAATTATAATATATTGTTACCATAGAAGATAGATCTAATCCTCTTATTATAAATTTTATTCCATATACTAGGCAACAAAACACAAACTCCTTCATTAGTATAACCACATGTTCTTAACAAGCTTATGGATACAGCTTAACATGTTGTGGTATCATGGTGGAAGGAGTTTGGTTTGATTTTTCTTTATTTGGAAATCACATTGTCTTTCACTCATGTGCCTGATTTTTCCCCTCTTACTGAGTGACAAGGAGAAACAATCCCCAAACCCATTAACACTCTAAGCCCCACCACCGTATGTTTCACAGTAATTCTGTGCCCATTCTTTTGGGTATTTCAGAACAGATTTGGGAAAAAATTCTGATGGATGCACACATTGAAAAGGTAAAGATTGAGAACATGGGTCAGGCTTATGTTTACAGTTATGTCTTTTTATCAATAAAAATATATTTAAAAATGAGTAAAATTTTTGCTCTATAATAGAATTAGAAGGTGCAGTGATTTATTTGTCCACAATAGTTATAGACTGAAGGCCTTTTTCAGAGATCCTTTCTATTAAAATACTTACAGCTATTTTTAATGTGACTTTCAAATATTTTCTAGACCAAAATATATAAGAATTTCAAAGCCTGTTAAATTAGGTAAATAAGAGATTATTACTATTAAAAATGGGGTTGAAAAGGAAGAGATAGATGTCAAATGTAAATGAAACTCAAAACAAAGCATGACTAGCTATCCTTAATTAAAATAGACATTTCATAAAAAACTGAAATAGAGTATCAATCTACAAAAATAAAATGATCATTTCTCCAAAAGGGAGTCACAATTATACAAATATATCCACCTGATATTAGAGCACCAAACTACAAATAAAATAGCTAAAAGTATATATTACCACCAATGTTAAATGGTAAGGGACTTTAACACTCCATGTTAATTAATATAAAAATCATTTACACAGAAAATCAACAAAGAGACAGCTGAGTGAAATTTTACCTAGTTCAAACTGTCAGAAAACAAATTATTCTCAACAGTATGTGAGAAATTCTCCAAGATAGGCAATATGAGAGACATATGAAAAATCTCAACAAATTTTAAAAATAATTAAAATCACATCATATGTCTTTTCCAGTCACAATATTATTAAACTAGAAATTTAGTAACAGGAAACTTTGGAGATTACATAGATGTATGGAAATTAAATAACTTTTTCTTGAAAAAGAATACACTCAAATACAATTAAAGTGAGAAATGAAAATATTCCTTGAAAAAATGCGAATAGAAATATAACACCCAAAACCTATGGAATATATAAAAAATAACAGTATATCAGAATTTTATATCAATCCACACATACTTATAAAAACACAAGTCTGTCATGTAAACAACCTATTTACAAACACCAATGAATTACAAAATTAAGAAAAATCCTAAATTGAAATTAATAAAAATCAACACAAAAAGAAATACAATATATACAAAAATACAAAAGTTCAGTGAAACGAAGAGTTGCTTTTTGAAGAGGTAAATGCTGACAGATCTCTAGATAAATTAACTATGAAAATAAAAATAAAATTACAGATGAAAAGACTACAAAAATATAAAGGATAATAGATATTGTGATGAAAAACTATTGTGACAAAATCTGATAATCTAGAAGAAATGGACAGTTCTTTAGTTCACATGGATTATTAGGTTGAATCATGAAGAAAATAGAAAATCAGAATAGAAAAATTGATTATTGATTATTTTTAATCAATAATGATACTGAAGCAGTAATAAAATTTCAAAAGACAACCCAGATCCAGTTGACTTTCCTACTGAGTGCTACAAAATATTAAAAAAAAATAATATGAACAAATTATTGCAAAGCAATGGAGAGGAGGGAACTATTACAAATTAATTCTATGAAGCAAGGACTATCTTAATACCAAAAACACAACAGGGCATAACAATAAGAAATGTACAGTCCAATATACTTAATGGGTATAAATGCAAAATGTTCTCTAAAAAGTACCGGCAAATTGAATATAACAGTACATTAAAAATTAATTAAGAACAATTAGTAGGATTTAACTCAGAGATCCATGGAAGATCAGCATATGCAAATTAATTAATATGATACAGCACATAAACACAATTTTAGGAAACATACAATCATAAAATCTCTGAATGCATTAGCCATATACTGAATATATGTCAACATTACAAATGTCTCATACAAAAGGCAACAGCTAATATTACACAGAATTGGAAAAGCAGAGAGCTTCTAAGATTTAGAAACAGGGAAAGATAATCACTTTTGTTACTTTTATTCAACATAGCTTTGAAAGTCATAGCTAGAGAATTTAGCAAAATGAAAGAAATAGCATTTGAATTGGTAAATTAGAGTCCAAATGTCTCTGTTAGTAGATGACAAAATATTACACAGAAAAACTGCAAAGTCTCCATGAAAAACTACTAGAAATGGTGAAATTATGTATCAATGTTTCAGAGTATAAAATCAACTTATAAATGTACCATTGCTGTATGTAACAAGGAATTATCTGAAGCAGAAATTAATACAGCAACTGTTCATAATAACTGCAACAAACTACTCAGAAACAGATATTGCCAAATACAGGAAAAATCTTCAGGTTGAAAACTATGAAAGAGTTGGGTGTGGTGGCACATTACTGGAATCATTCAAGAGGCTGAGGCAGAAATATTGCTGCAAGTAGTCAAAACCAGGCTGAACTACACAGTGAGACTATACGTAAAATAAAACTAAAACAAATATAAAAAACTATAAAACATTGATAACAAAATGAAAAAGGACATCCCACACATACACATTCATGAAAGAATGAAAGAAATTTCATTCATGGACTGGAGTAAAAAATATTGTTATAGCATTTCTACTAACCGAAGCCATTCACATATTAAGTGCATTTGCTGTCAGAACATCAATAAAATTCTCTACAGAATAGGAAAAAGGCAACACTAAAATATGTATGTGACCACAAAATATTTTAAATAGCCACAGCCATTTTAAGCAAAATAAACAAACCAAGAGGACTTACAGCAATCTGTCTTCAGAATATACTACAAAGGTTAATACAAAAATACTATGACTTGCCATCAAACCAGACACATAACTTCATGTAACTGAATATGGAGCCTAGAATGAAACCCATGTATCTACAGCCCACTGTAGGTTTCCATAAATGATCCACATTCCTGGCTTTTCTTAACTTCTGTGTTCTCCATTGCAACTTTGGCTTCACCTTCTCAGTTTCACACATTTCCAGGGGCACATGGCCTGACGTGAAATTGGGGAGGGAGCCTTCTTAACCTCACAACTATTGCATTCTTCTTGTGCCTAAAACTAGGGATGGGGACATGATATCAAGGTCTATTACTACCTGAAACTGTAGCCAGGTTTCCCTCTCCCTTGGCTGTAGAGGTCCAGTGCCTAGATCACTGAGCACTCTGAATCCAATTCTGAGGAATAAATTCCCTATGGCATCACTATTCTGGAACATTGTGTGGTTTCTGCCATTCTAGAATATGGTGCTTGTGGCTTTTCTCCTCAAAGTTTACTTCTGCAGTTTTAAGGGTGCAGATGATGAAGACTTGCCGATTTTTGTGATGCCCTCAGACCACCTTTTATGTTCTCCTGTTTCTTCTTAAGCAATCAAGATTTCATCTGCCAATCATTTTGGTCCATGTCTTTACTAGAGCTTTCCTTCTGGCCAAAATCACATTTTAAATCACTCTGCTGGGTTATGTGCTATTGATTCACAATATAAATCTGACTAAAATCCCCTAATAGTATCCTAGCCACAACCTCAACATTCAGCTGCCTAGAAATTTCTTCTGCCAGATTAATTAGTCCATTGCTTTTAATGTAAGTCTCAGGCAAAGTCTCTGGACACAAGCAAACAACAGAGAAGCTTTCTGTCAAGACATCATCTGGAATCCAGCAGCCTATCCAGTCCTTCCCTGCAGAAACCTCCTAAGTCTGGTTTTATTGGTACAATTTCTATCAGCCTTCTGTTCTACTGAGCCCTAACAAGACTCTCCCATATGGAACAGCATAAAGCATTCCAGGTCTACTCTTTTGAGCAATATTTCTGAACCCATCCAAACTCTCCCCACAAACCATTTTCATAGACTCTTGAACCACATGTTTGAGTATAGTCATTGCAATGACCTCATTCTTGGTACCAAACTCTATTTTAGTTACTTTTCTCTGATTGCTAAGACAACGTACACGACACTCACAATTAAGGAAAGATAGGTATATCGAGGTCACAGGTTTTGGAGGTTTTGGTTTGTAATTAGCTGGCTTCAAGGCAGGTTAATACGGTGATGGGCAGCAGTTCAATGTCAGAGAAGTGAGTACAAGCAACAAGAGCAAAAAGAGGAGAGAGCAAACCTCTTTTCCTCTCATACTGTAAGCAAGCTACGCACCCCCCTCCCCAGCTGGGCATAGCACTCAAACCCTTCCCTTACAGAGAATGTGGATGTCTGCAAAGTGAGCCCCTGCTGAGTTGCTTAAATTTGTAAACTGAAGGTAACACATTATATCAACCACTACAGATTCTTAAAATGATATAGATATATGTAAAGAAAAACATCAAACAGAACATTTTTATGATCCTTGAGTATCTATCTATCTATTTATCTATCTATCTAGAATATTTGATTTGTAGGAGAAACTTCTGAGCAAAAACAAAGGGAAAAAGGAGGCTCTGTTTGGTTGATTGATCTTATATTAACCACTCTGTAAAAAAGTGTGTTTCACTCATCAGTGAAGAGAGGTAATGTGCTATATACATAACATGTACAACTTATTTTTTAATCCAATTATTAAAGATTTTATAATGAAAAATACTTAAAATTTTCTTGACAAGGATAGTACCATTAACAAAGAAAATGTGACCTTCTGGTCTTGGAATAGAAAAGAACATGTGGTTATTTAGTCTATTCTTGTACAACAATATAATATGAACTGGCTAAAAATATGCTCTGCAAATAAAGTCAAAGTCAGCATTTTTGAAAGCTGTGCTTATTTGACCCCCTACAATGTCAAGATCAATTTATGCACATGAATAATTATTAAATTATTACACATTACATTTAAATATGTTGCTTAATCAGAAAAGTTTCTATGCATAGAGAAGCAAGTAACTGATATATAATTAATCTTCTTGACACTATTAGAAATTTTGAAAATGTGGTTCTTTGAGAGATTATGGCTTGAGATATATTAGTGTGAGGATTTATATAAATATTTGTTTTTAATTATCAATTTTGCAAATACTTCCAATCTGAAACTTAAACTTAAAAACAAAATCAGTCTTCCTAAATTAGTATAATTTTGCATTTTTAAAAAAAATATGATCTCATTTTGGCTAGAAATATATCTGGTATTTTCTACTAATCTAATACATTCACAAAATTGGCAAGCAAACTGTGCATATATTATTCATTTCTGTGAAAATGAATCATCAGTTATTAAATAATTGTATGCTATCGATACTTGATAGACATACCTTATTACAAAAATCTTACAGAACTTGTAGAAATAAATGAACTAGATAACTTGTCAGCTATCTGTAATCAGTAAAATCATCTTTTCATGTTTATTTAATCTAATCATTTAGTTTAAATATTAAATGTGAAAAGATCTGTGAAAATGTAATTTTAGCATGAGATTCCCTGTAAAATTACACCTATGAATCTGCCCATTTATAATTGAACCTTAACTTTTCAAATGGATTTATTTGTCTTGCACATACAGTATTCGGCCATTATCACATTTGATCTCCTCTGTTTTGAACCATTTTATTATATTTGCAAGCTCCAAATATAATTTCTAGATTCATGTGAAAAAATGTGTATAATTATTCCCTGTGGAGTCAGTGACTGAAGATTGTGAAGTGCCAGTCTGTGTGCTGGAGTCAGAAGTCAAATGGCTGCAGTTTATTCAAGAGCCCACGTAAGATCCCATCTGAAAGCTGCAGACTGTGGGCAAGCAGAGGAAACCACTGAAGTCTGAAGGAATTGGAGACCAATTTTCAAAGACAGTGAAGACAAGATCTTTAAAGAAGAAAAGGAAATGTTTCTTACCTTAGTCTGCATTCTGCACAATAATCTTCTACCCACACTCCTAATATTTTACTACTCTGCGAGGTCTTATGCTAGTCAAGTTAACACATCACAATTAACAATCATGTAAGACAAATACTACACAATCATACTCTTAATTTGTTTAGTGTTTTGTAATTTTTATTATAAATTTAGTTTGCATCTGTACTTATAAGATTCATTATTCAGGGCATGTCAAGGTCTAAATGTGACCCCCAAAATAGGAATGATTTTGCTTTCTCATTATCTGTCATTTGAGGATCTAAAAACGTTTGCCCAGCTTGACCTTCTATAAAGCGTCTACTGTGAGAAGATGAACTGAAAAGGTTCTCACAAATGAAAGCATTTTAATTTTTGATTTTCCTGGTCCCAAATCTGTGAAAAATAAATTGTGCTCTTTATAAATTATCTAATTTTAAATACTTCATTTTAGGAATGCAAAATACTAGTGCAGTGCATTGCTTATGCTACATAATATTCAATGCTTGAACTGTATTTTCTGTAATATATATGTATTAAAACATACATTATCCCTTAATAAACAAAAAATGGATGAGTGTGGATTTTTATGCAATTCAACTTAGAATCATTATTTCAAGTAATTTAGCTATATAGGGGAAATACTTTCTTACTATTATGATTACAGTTACTATTGTTATAATTTCATTCTTATACATGTTTAGGTTATTTCTTTAAACAAAATGAGAGATAAATAATTTTTTCTGAGAAATTCATTTTTTAACTACAGAGGATCCCTCTGCTATATATTTAAGACAACTTTTAAGATTTTTTTTTTAATTTTAAAGATAGCAAAATACAACAAAACAAGACAGAACAATACCAGTCAAGACAATGCAGTGAAATTGGTACAGAACTTCAGAGCAGGATACCAAGATGACAATAATAGCTACCATAGTATATCTTGTCATCTTCACAATAGCTGTCCATTCAATCAGGTATAGCAAAATCAAAGCAAAAGCAAAACACTATAAAACCAAAACAGAATATTGAATAGAGCAAAACAATTAATCAGAACAAAGCAAAATGGTGAAAACAATATCGTCCTTCAAAGACAAGATAGAAGGAAATCCCCCATATTTTCTATACTGCATTCTGTCATCCTCCCAAGAGATGCTCAGACCTCTGGCCCCAGGTCACCATAATTAACCAAAAATACAAGCATTTAGTTGCTTTATCTGCCATAGTTGCTATCAGCTCTGGCTGACCTCGAAACCATCCAGTTGCTAACACAGCGGGAGGTGGGGGGGAACAAGACATTTCATTCTCAGCCTGCCAGCCAGGCTCAGGGAAGACACTGACTCACTCTTTCCTTGGGGTGCCTACCACTCAGGTCGCTTAGCAGGAAGGCTGGCTGATGGTTGTTTTGTTTCCTCCCTCAAATTCCAGCATGGCTGCTTCTCCGAGACACTGTCTTGTTCTCTCCCTGTCATGCCCAAGGCTCATGTCAAGATACTTTGAAAGTAAAAACATTTTATTTTTATTAGGATTTTAGAGCACATTGCTGTTTCCACAACCTTCTTAAAAATGTGTTAATCAGTTGGAATAAAACAGTTGCCATTCCTTTTTTTCAGCATGACAAAATTGCTAATCCTTTGTCTTCTGAATACATTATTGATGATTTTCAGTTCCTATTTTTATTTTTAATTCTGCAAATCATAAACTAAATGTAATCCATGATCATAATTACTTCAGTCTTAAATTTTTGCTAGATACACATCGCGGCCTTAGCATCTATCCTGTATCCCCCATATTACGTCTTGTGCTTAGGTGTCCTCCCATGCAATTATAGGTATGACATTTTGAGATCTGTCTGAATCTACACTGTGATGCTGGGATTAATGGTGCCTGCTTACTAAATCAGCACACTGATTGGTTTGGCACTGCCCTAATCCTGGTAGCCTGGATACAATATACAGGACAAAAAGAGGCATGTCTTTTCCCTCCCTGCAGCTTTGCTACCATCTGCTTACCACAAACTGTTTTCCTCTGCAAACTCATGTTGCCTTGCAGCTGGCCAGCTATGGACTGAAACTTCTACAAACCGTGAGCTAAATAAATCTTTCTTTCCTTAACTTTCAGCATTGGGTATTTTGTCTTAACAATAAGAAAAGTAACAAAGACATCCCTTAAAAATTTATACACTGTTTGTAAATTCTTTATTCTTTGTTTTATAATTTGGGTGGACATGAGAGTATGCTATTTCAAATAATAAATTCTCTTTTCAAATATTTTTAGGGAAGATTATCTTATTAATTTCCTGGTATATTCTTAACTGCAAGCTTGTTACTTTTTATTTGTAGTATCTCCCTCTTCTTTTTACTTCTTTATTTAGTTTTGTTTTATAAAGTATTGCCAATATTAAACAATTTTTCTTTACTAATAATTCAGTATAGAGTCTACTATCAAACCAAATTCAAAAGAATAGAAATTTAGCCAGGGATTTAGCTCAGTGACATAACCATATGCTTGGCAAGCATGGTTTATGAGTTCAATCCCCGGAACAAAAAAAAAAAAAAAGAAATTTAAATCCTATCTACATTTATTAATACTTTAAAGGATGCAAGAAATTATTATATAATTTTCCAGGTTCTTCATGATACACTAAAATTCACCTGTTGAAATTTAATATATGTTATTCTAAGGATACATATAGTACTTTACACTGGAGATTTTATTTAATTATGAAGTATCTTTAATTTGTATTTGGATAGTTACATAGGTGGTACTAATGTTTTAGTTTGCCCCATGAAATCATATCCAGGTTTGTAGATTATAAATCTTGAAAGAACAGTAGTTTGGTACTGAAAACATTATTACAAACTCATTTCTAATTGTCTGGTTTGGCTAGAAAAATTACTAGGTAATCTATGTGTTTTATTTGTAAATTTAATTCATCAAGAATATATATTTGCAATAAGAGAAACAAATAAAAACAAGACCTTCTTATTCTCAGTAGTCTTACTACACTATTAAACTTTCAGTTAATTTATATAACGAAACAAAATCCCTTAGAATTAACCTGGCTATCATCAAAATTGATAATAATAATAATACTTGAAGAACATACTGAATTATTTATGCAAAGATTCTAGGAGTCTCAGAAAAATGTATTTTTATCAAGTGAACTCAGTATAATTATAAATATTAAAATCAAATTTGTGATATTTTTGTTTTACTGGCTATTCTGATTTCAGTAGATAGCATTTAGTTATGTAATAAGTAAAATTTATGTCCAAAAAATTTATGTCATCCTAAATAAAATGAAATTAGGTAAAATTAACAAGGCATGAGCATTTATTCTAAGGAAATAACATAGTTTGACTAATGTATAGTGTAATATATGATTATGGCACAAACAAGAAACCAAAGTACTTGATTTAAATACATTTTAAATCAATTTAAATACATTTTAATCAATTTAAATACATTTTAAATACATTTAAAAATGATATGTCACTTAAAGGAGAAAAAAATTAAAGTATATAAAGTAACTTCAATTATTTTGAAAATTGTGGGTTTATAATTATTATCATTTAATAAGATTACCACAAATTTTTGCACTCATTCTAAAACATTTATTATGCAAGGTACTATGTTAACTGGGTCACATATTACTTCACTTTTTAATAACATTCAAAAAATGCAGTGGCATTTGCACCCATTTTCAATATTAAAAAATTAAGGGTTTGAATTTGGATAATATGAAATAGAGGATACAGGAAAACTGTACTCCAAACCCTTATATATTATGTTTTAAATCACATTCAATTAGTCTATTCTGTTTCCTAAAACACATGTTTCATATGCAGCACTAGAATTGGCCTAAGGTTAAGAAAAACAATCTAATAATTTATATATTTGTGATATGTGAATAAAAATATAAATCTCTGAGGGTTTTTTTGTTTGTTTTAAAGAGAATAAAACAAAAGAGGGCAGAACAAATCAGATCAGAAGAGAACAACATAAGCAACACAGCAATTTACAATAAAACAACCGGACATTAACAGTAGCTATCAAAATATCTCTTTCTCTGCTATCATTGAGCATAGTTACAAATACAATAATATCAAACATAAAAAAGTATAAAACCATTCAAAAGAATGAAAAAATTTTATGACATTCTGCATCGAATAACAAAGAATGATCAATGGCTACTATAATATATATTTTCAATAAAAAATTTCTGTATACTATCACATACATTAAAATCCCAATAAGACACAACATGATAGAACCGATGGTAATAGAAGAATAGAAGCATGGTAAGACTTCTAAGCAAGATGATATTAAATCAGCAATGGCTGCCATAATGTTTTGTTTTCTTCAAAACAGCTGTTAATACCAACACACATAATAAAGTCAAACAAAACAATAAAACCATTCCAACTGATGAATGAAAATATTGAAAGCCTTCAAAGCAATGAAATGGGAAATCATTATTGCCATAAAATCTTGTATATATACACTTACCGACTCTCATACTAGGGAGACCATAAGGTACTTACACATGTGACTTTGGTTTATTTCGCTTATGAGTATGGTCTCAGGTTGTGTCTGTTTATTTACAAATATCTCAATGTGATCATTCTTTATAGCGGAGTAGTACCATTGCATAAAAATAGCACAACATTTTTATCCATTCCTCAGTTGATGGGCACTTAAGTTGTTTCCAAGATCTGCCTATTACAAATTGTGCTGCTATAAACATGGGTGCACATATATCAATGTGGTATGAGGTTTTCAGTTCTTCTGGGAATATGCCTAGAAGTGGACTAGCTGGGTCAAATGGGACTTCTGAACCCAGATTTTTGAGGACTCTCCAGACTGACATCCACAGTGGTTGCACCAGTCTACACTCCCACCAACAGTGCAGAAGAGTTCCTTTTTCCCCACAGTCTCTCCAGCATTTGTTGATGGTAATTATTTTATCCTGGCCATTCTTTCTGGGGTGAGATGGAATTTCAGTGTGGTTTTAATTTGCATTTCTCTAATGACTAATGATGATGAACATTTTTTCATGTATTTATTTGCCATTTGTATTTCTTCATCTGAGAACTGTGTGTTCTTTACAGATGCCCATTTTTGGATTGGGTCTTTGAATTTAGAGGGTCTGGTTTTTTTTAAATTCTTTATAAGTTCTAGACAGAAGTCCTTTGTTTGAGGGACAATCCATTAAGATTTTTTCTCAATTTGTGGGTTTTCTTTTCACTCTGCTGGAAATCTCTTTTGATATGCAGAAACTCTTTAATAAGATATGATCTCAGTTATTTATTCTGGGAAGTATTTCCCATGCAGTTTGACTCTTGATCATGAATTCTCTACCTACCCCTATATCTTTGAGAATTTTACCTACTTTGTCTTCAACAGATTTAGTGTTTCTGTTTTAATATTTAGATCTTTGATCCATTTAGATTTTAGTTTAGTGCATGGTGATAGGCATGGGGGTCTAGTTTTTGTCTTCTGTATATGGATAGCCAATTTTTCGAGCACCA